>JAUUED010027609.1:0-10986 GCA_032361865.1 Panulirus pascuensis | reverse complement strand
CAGTTAATAATAAAAATAAGAAAACATGCAATGAATTACATGAAAATTCTTTCTTCACACAGTTATATACAGTCATGATTACCTGAACAATGGTTTAATTCTTCAGTTCACTGGGAATTAAAAACATTAAAAAAATTTCAAGGCATATCACTGAAGTTCACTATTAATCATCTACATAAATCACACAAAATCCGCACCCTATGAGCATGCTACACTACGACTAAGCTTCACACATCAAAAAAGATAAAAGGAAAAATAGAAAAAAATGGGTCAAAGAATTTCTAACCAACAGAAAACTCAAAGTAGTTGCAAATGGAAACTGGCACAAAGAGATAGATCCTACGAGATTCTAAAGGGGCTCTCATAAATGAAACACAAGGAGGAAGTGGGGCCATAAATAAGTGATCAGGTAGAAGTGCTGTGAAAAAGGAACATAAGCTTGAGAGGAATTATGAAGGCAGGGGGGAATAAAAAATGGAACAAAATTGTATAGGGCATATCATCAACAATCTAAGCCAAAAATAATGACAGAATAAGTAACCCGTAAAATACAAAAAAGAGTTGGGGACAACAAAATTCCTATCTACTGGAAAAGACTTGAGAGATAAACATTGATAAATTAATTTTAGTAAACAGATGCCATTTAGGTTAAATCACCATCTAAAGAAAGTGCAAAACTAGAGGTGGAAATATGTACATTGGTGATGATATCTGAAATGGATGAGGACCACATCCAAGCAAACAAGGGCAACTAAAGGGCAAAATATGATAAGAGACGATAACAATGAGTAATAGAGCAGAAAAAAAACAGGAAAATACAACTAAGGAAAAAAAACATGTTTTCTCTTTCACTAGCAAATTAATTTCATCATCCTACCATTCACTACCCTTTTTTATTTGCCCACCTCCCACCTTCTACTTGCCACATACTTCTCTCACACAGGCCATCACTGCTTCCCTAAATATCTCCCCGTCCTCACTTCCCTTACCTTCATTTACTCTCTCCTTTGCTATTCTATACTCAATCTCTCCTGGTATTTCTTCAAACAAGCCTCTTTTGCAGGCTCACTTACTTTCACCAATCTCTTCATAGCCATATCATTTTCCATTTACTGAAAGCTTCTGCGAAGCTTCTCATTTGCCTTCTCCAACAAGTAATAATCAAACATCCCATCATATGTCACTATCAGCACATTCACGAGTCTCTCTTTTGCATGCCTATCATGTACTGTTTAATCCAATATTGTTTCCTTACTATGCTTCCAACTCACCCACATGCATATATGTATGTCCCCCTCTTTAAACCAGGTATTGGCAGTCACTCATCCTTTTTCAGCTCAGAAAGGATATATGTATTTCAGTTTCTATAAGACAGAACAGGAGAAGGAGCCAAACGAGGAATGTTCACCCTCCTCAGAGTCTCAGACTTGAGTGTCTAAACATGTATGGATGTATTCTAGATGAGAAGAAAGGAGAGATAGGTAGTATGTTTGAAGAAAGGGACCTTGACGTTTTGGCTCTTAAGTGAAACGAAGCTCAAGGGTAAAGTGAGGAATGGTTTGGAAATACCTAAGGGGTAAAGTCAGAAGTTAATGGAAGGGTAAGGGCTGAGGAAGGGGTAGCACTCCTGATCAAGTAGGAGTTGCAGTAATGTGTGAAAGAGTGTAGGGAAGTGAGCACCAGACTGCTGTGGGTAAAAATAAAAATGGGTTGCAAGGGATGGGTGATTATTAAATTTGCCCATGCACCTGGCCATAAGAAGGATGATGAGAGGCAAGTGTTTTGGGAGCAGCTGAGTGAGTATTTCTACAGTTTTGATGCTTGAGATGGGTATTAGTTATGGGTGATTTACATGTGAGAGTGAGTATTGTGGCATTTGAATTATAAATGTGGGACACAGGTTTATTAGTGAGGTGAGTTGGAATGGTGAACAGCCTGTGGAGTTGATTGCTGGAAAAGGACTGATGATTGGGAATAACTGGTTTAAAAAGAGGGACATGCTTATATAAGTATACGGAGGTAAGTAGGTAGGGTGGTAAAAGGGCACTATTGGATTATATACTAATTGATAGGCATGCAAAAGAGAAACTTTTGGATGTGAATGTGTTGAAAGGGGGAGCTGGTGGGATGTGTGACTATTTCCTGGTGGAGGCAAGGGTGAAGATTTGGAGGGATTTTTAAAAAGGATGAAATGATGTGAGTGAGAAAAGGGTGGTGAAAGTAAGTGAGCTGGAAAAGAGACATATGTGAAGCAATTCAAGGAAAGATTGGATGTAGAATGGTAAAAGGTGAGAGTATACAAAACAAGGGGAGTGGATAAGAAATGAGAGATATTTAGTTAAGCAGTGCTGGCATGTGTAAGAGAAGTGTGTGGCATGCAGAGGGTGGGAAGTGGGCGTGTGAGAAAGGATAGCGAGTGGTAGTATGACAAAGTACCGTTGCTAGTGATAAAGAGAGGTGTATGGACAGTGCTTACATGGAGGGAGTGCAGATGATTAGGAGATATATAAGAGAAGGTGGGGGAGGTCAAGAAGGTGCAGAAGTTGAAGAAGAGGGCAAATAAGGGTTAGGGCGAGTGATCATTAATAGACTTCAGGGAGATTAAGAAGTAGTTTTGGAAGGAGGTTGCCATTGTGAGAAAAATAAGAGAACATATGGGAACATGAGTGCAGATAGGGAAGTGGTAACAGGTAGTGATGAGGGCGAGAAGATGGAATGAGTATGTTGAAGGTCTGTTGAAATTGTTTGATGATAGGGTGGCAGATGTAAGGTGTTTGGGTTGGGTAGCTATGTAAAGTGAGAGTCATGGAAAATGGTTTGGTGAAGAGAGAAGAGGGAGCGAAAGCCTTGTGTAAGATGAAATGTGGTAAGATGGGTGGAATGGATAGTTTTGCAGTTGAATTTCTTCAGATAGGGGATGACTGTGTTGTTGATTGGTTAGTTAGTATTTTCAGTGTGTGTATTGCTCCTGTTGAGGTGCCTGAGGATTGACAAAATGCATGTATAGTGTCATTTTGTAAAGGCAAGGGATAAAGGTGAGTGTTCAAACCTGGTAATTTGTATGAGAGTGTGAAGGCTTGTACAAAGCATCAGATTATGGAGGAGCAATGTGGTTTCTGGAGTGGTAGAAGATGTGTGGATCAGGTGTTTGCCCTGAAGAATACATACAAGAAATAATTAGAGAAAAAGAAAGATTTGTATGGGGCATTTATGGATCTGGAGAAAGCATATGACAGGGTTGATTGCTTTGTCTTACAAATAAATGGTTCAGAAAGAAAGCTGCTGAAAGCAGTGAGAAGTTTTAATTAAGACTGTAAAGCATATGTATGAGTAGGAAGAGATAAGAGTGAGTAGTTCCAAGTGAAAGTTGGTCTGCAGCAGGGGTGTGTGATGTCACCTTGGTTGTTTAGTTTGTTTATGAATAAGGTGGCAGGGGAGGTAAATGTGAGTCTTGGAGAAAGGGGCGAGTAAGCAGTCTGTAAGGGATGTGAGGGCCTGGGAAATGTGTCAGTTGTTGTTTGCTGATGATACAGCATTGGTTTCAGATTCAAGTGAGAAAATGCAGAAATTGGTGAATGAGCTTGGAAGAGTGTTTGAAAGGAGGAAGTTGAGAGTAAATGTGGGTGAAAGCAAAGTATTAGGTTTATTTAGGTTTATTCACACATTCACACTTTTTCATAGAGTTTGCTTTGTATATATGTCAAGGTTTACAGTTATACATAAGGCAGAGACAATATCAGACTGTGTCATGAATAGTTGGGATATTAGTTCAACCCACTGAGAGGTTTTTCTTCTTAAAGGGTTGGTTCTCCAGGTGGCTCCTTTCATGAATGTAGTATATTTTGCCACTACTGATGGTTCAATTAACAGTTCTAGTTAAGAGCAACTCCTAACTCAGCATTACTGGTAAGAGAAGCAAGGACTAATCCTAAGGCCCAAGATCCCGAGTGTACTTATACTGTGGGATACCAGGGGATACCAGCTCAGAGGATATCTACGTGGAGAAAGTCCTTGCAATACCTCTTAGGTGTATTGCATCACAAAACCTTCATTAGGTTTTGCTGGTTGTTATTTCGCTGGTGTATGGCATGGCTTTTAAGTCAGCATCATCTTGTAACTCTTTGTCATTGGAGGATGTCAGTGCAAAGGTCCTGGCAATTCCTCAATACCTGGTTTCTCAGTGGAACCTCAATAAAACTTGATTTACCCTTAGTGCATGAAACCCAAGATATAGCCGGTGTACTGATTGCATCTTTCCCAAGTCGAGATTATCATGTATCTGGGTGTCTTCAGTAGAGAATGGAAGGACACACCCGAATGCAAAGGTTCCATACCCTGACTGGGGGAACAGTGATGCACTAGGGGGACATCTACTGTAGGAAAGCTAGGATTTGTCATGGGATTTTTCTGTTTTTGGTGCCACAGCTTGGCTTGGATTACCTTCTTTATGTAGAACTCCTTTTGTCAAGTTGAAACAGAGGTCCCTTACCTTCCATGGTTTAGAGTATACATGATGAGAATAGTGTATGCCATTTTACCAACCAGAGCATCAAGTTTTGAGTATTCACAGTTTTCTAAGGTGCCACCTAAATTTTTCAGTGAATTGGGTGAGTGTCACATGGCTGTAGGCTGCTTGTAGCCCAGCTCAGCAAACCAATATATCTAGGAAACGGTAAGAATAGTGTCATAATCAGGTACTGTTGCTGGGGCAGATGTTGAGATAGCTTTTTGTGCAGCATAACTAGCTGGTTGTGCTTTGTGGGAGTATGGAGGCATGACATCATGGTTTTCTTACTGTAATCATTACTTTATAGTAATTTATTTCAGTGCTGGTATGTACAAGAGATGCATGTGGCATGCCAAAAGTGGGAGATGGGCAGATTAGAGAGGGTAGTGAGTGGTGGGATGAAGAACTAAAGTTGCTAGTGAAAGAAAAAAGAGAAAAGTTTGGGTAGTACATACAAGGAAGGAGTGCAGATGACTGGGGGATGAATAAGAGAAAGTGGCAGGAGGTCAAGAGGAAGATGCAAGGGTTGAAAATGAGGCCAGAGGGAGTTAGGATGAGTGAATATCTGTAAACTTTAGAGAGACCAAGATGTTTTGGAAGGGGGTAAATAATGTGCAAAAAAACAAGAGAACAAATAGGAACATCAGTGAAGGCATCAGAAGGGAGGTGATAATAGGTAGTGATGAAGTGAGGAGATGCAGTGAGCATTTTGAAGGATTGTTAAATGCTTTTGATGATAGATTGGTGGATGTAGGGTGTTTGGGTCAGGGTGGTATGTGAAGTGAGTGTCATAGAGATTGGTTTGGTGAAGAAAGTCGGAATTGGTAAAAGCCTTCCATAAGATGAAATGTGGTAAGGCAGCTGGAGTGAATGGTATTGCAGTTGAATTAATCAAGAAAGGGGGCAAATGTGTTGATGATTAGTTGGTAAGGATTTTCAGTTATGTTTGGATCATGGTGAGATGCCTGAGGATTGATGGAATACTGTAGTGCCATTTGTATAAAGTCAGTGGGGATAAAGATGAGTATTCAAACTACAGAGGTGCAAGTTTGTTGAGTGTACCTGGTAAGTTGAATGGATGGGTATTGATTGAGAGGCTGAAAACATGTACTGAGCATCAGATTGGGGAGGAACAGTGTGGTTTTAGAAGTGGTTGAGGGTGTGTGGATCAGGTGTTTGCTTTAAAGAATGTGTGTGAGAAATTATTGAAGAAACAGATGGATTTGTATGGGGCATTTATGGATCCACAGAAAGCATATGATATGGTAGATAGGGATGGCCTGTTGAAGGTCTTAAAAATATATGGTGTAGAAGGATAGCTGCTACGAGCAGTGAGAAGTTTTTGTCAAGGGTGTAAGGCATGTGTATGAGGAGGAGGAGGAGGACGAGGAGAGTGTATGGTTCAAAGAGAAGGTTGGTCTGTGGCAGAGGTGTTCGATGTCACCATGATTGTTCACTTTGTGTATGGATGGGGTTTTGAGGGAGGTAAATGCAAGAGTCTTGGAGAGAGAGGTGGGTATACAGTCTGTGAGGGATGAGAGGGCCTGGGAAGTGAGTTATTTGTTGTTTGCTGATGATACAGCACTGGTGGCTGAATCGAATGAGAAACTGTGGAAGTTGGTGACTGAGTTTGAAAGAGCATATGAAAGGAGAAAGTTAAGTGTAAATGTGAGTAAAAGCAAGGTTATTAGGTTTAGCAGGGTCAAGGGACTGGTTAGTTGGGGTATGAGTTTGAATGGAGAAAATTTGGAGTTGGAGGACGTGAAGTGCTTTACATGCTTGGGAGTGGACATGGCAGTGAATAGAACCATGGAAGCAGAAGTGAGTCATAGGGTGGAGGAGGGCGCAAAGCAGGGCTCCTGAGAGGAATTTTATCATGGGGTACAAAGTTTCTTTCGGGCCCCCTTCCCTGCTCCATTAGTCATCCTGTTTTTATCCACTGCGGTTTTATTCCGTGAGCTGTAAGGCCAAAAAAGGTATGGAAGATGAGAGAGGGGTTCCCGGGCCTCCTTTTGGACCCCTGAGCCTGGGTATGATGTACCCCTTGCACCCCCCTCCCAGAGGCCCTGGGACGAAGGTTCTGGGAGCACTGAATGATTTGTGGAGAGAGAGAACATCATTTGGGAGGACAAAAATGGGTATGTTTGAAGGAATATTATTCCCAACAAATTTATACGGCTGCAAGGCATGGGCTTTAGATAAGGCTGTGTGAAGGAGGATGAATGTTTTGGAAATGAAATGTTTAAGAACAATTTGTGGTGTAATGTGGTTTGATTAAGTAATGAAAGGGTAAGAGAGATGTGTGGTGTTAAAAAGAGTATGGTTGAGAGAACTGAAGAGGGTGTGCTGAAAGGCACATATGGACATATGGAGAGAAAAAAGAGTGAGAAAAAATAGTCAAAGAGGATATATATGTCAAAAGTGGAGGGAACAAGGAGAATGGAGAGACCAAATTAGAGATGGAAGGACAGAGTGAAAAAAGATTTTGAATGATTGGGGCCTGAACATGCAGGAGCATGAAAGGCATACATGGGATAGAGTGAATTGGAACGGTGTGGTGTACTGTGGTTAACATATTGTCAGGGGACTGAACAAGGGTGAATGAAGCATCCACAGTAAAGCATGGAAAGGTCTGTAGGGCCTGGTTGTGATGAGGAGCTGTTATTTTGGTGCAATACACATGACAGCTAGAGAATGGATGTGAGCAAATGTGGCCTTTCTTCGTCTGTTACTGGCGCTACCTTACTAATGTGGAAAACAGGATCAGATATGAAAAATAAGAATATATATAATTTCTCTGTGGTTTTAAAGAACAAACATGTTTTTGAAATATAATATGCTTACCATTGACTTTGAAGTGTTATGAGAATTAAAGTATGTCTCTTAAAAGGCACTCCATCTAACCCCCCATTTCCCAAAGGCCCTGTACCTTACCAACCTCAGTTTTGTCATCCACTATACTTGAGGGAGGAAAAGATGGCATATCTCAAGAACTTACTCATACTTGAGGGAGGAATAGATGGCATATCAGCAAGAAGTTACTCTAGAATAGTACTAGTGAATAAAAAAGCATCTGGTTTGTTACCTTGCACTCGGTAACCAGGTGATCCAGGAAGGGAATGATATGGACCTAAATTTGATTTCACTTAGAACCTGGGTGTAATATATCATCAGATGTTGCTTCTTTGGGATTCACTGTAATATCCGTTGTCTGAAATACATGGCGTGCTTATTTACATACAACATTCAAATGCAAACCATGCCATGTACATTCCATATTTTTGGTGGTAAAAACTAAACTGCTTGTCTGTGAGTTGTAGTAAATGAGATCTGTATACTGTTGGAACTTGTGTTGCTTTTTCAAATGTTATGAAGTGTGCTATATTGATTCAAAAATGAGTTTTCTAAAAAATCTTACTTTTTAAGTATTCACTATTGTCTCCAGCTTTATTTGTAATGCTTCCAGTTACCTCCCCTCTAATTATTTCATCCCATCTCTCGTGTTGCCCTCAGTCATCTTACTTCTCTCCATCACAACTAATCTCAGTTTTCTTCTTCCTCACTTTGCACCACACCTCCACCAGAGGCACTTGACAATGTCAAAAGCAACTTCAGTGGTATATAATGCTGGGGAAAGGTTACTGAATACTCATGTATCAATAACAGCATGTATTTTGATTATACCACTGTTGAAACCTGTATCTGTGAAGATGGAAACTGGACCCTCAGCTATGTACCTCCATGTTATAGTAAGGCTCTTATGTATTTTTGTACAGGTATAAAGGTGCCAACCATTGAAAGTATATGTAATTGGCCCTTTACTTATCTTTTCTATTTGGGAATAGTTCCACACTCATGACACCCTGTCTCTTGATCTTTCATTACGATGAGGTAGCTTTTTAAATATTTGTAAATGAGAGCACATGTATAGTCTCATCACTTATTTTATTCCAACATTCAACAACCTGTATACTGAAAGAGTACTTCTTCATGTCCTTTCCTAAAAGCTTCTTGTTATGACCTCTGGTTACAGCGTCATTGCATCATATAAAGAACTGTTCACTGTTGATTTAGTCATACTGATTTAAAGACTTGCAGCTTGTAATTAAGTCACTCTTAACTTAACTTTTCTTTCCTTTGTAAGAGGCAAATTTGTAGCCTTTGGCTTCTCACAGTAGCTCATCTGTCTTAATTCTGGTACTATCTGAATTCTCTCAATTAAGGCTTTATGCTTCTTTAAGTGGAATGACCAGGCATGAGAAGCATATTCCAAGATTGGTCTAATACTTATTCTGAATTATATTTTGAACTTTTCTTCATCCATGGACCTAAATACAATTCTTATATTTACATGTAGACTGTTCTCCTAGATTGGAGTTCTGGTGATAGGTTAGGCAGAGTGTTGACTGTATGGTCTCTTTCACTCTCAGATTCCTTTAGCTTATTTCATGCTAGATGATAATTGTACGAGGCTTGCTTTCATTTTGTTCTTTCCTCATTACTTTTACATTTAATCAGTTTGAATTTCATTAAATTTAGACCAAACTTGGGGTTTGTCTAGGTTATCTTGTATGTTGATGCAGTCACCATCTTTCTGAGGCATGCCTCTGTAACACTTCTTTCAACCATTGATGTCTCTTGACAGATATTTACACAAGCTGAACAATGCCTCATTTTCAATGCCATGCACTGAGCATGGGTGATGATTGAGGTGGTAGTGTGCAATATTTCTCCCCACAGTCATTCATCTTCCAGCTATGCCAATGAGAGCACATTTTTGTAAGCTTTCTAGGAAGGAAATTGAGTGACTTGTTGCAGAAGATGATCCCAAATTATTTGACATTGATCATCTGACTATGGATTGAAAGGAGATTGATTTCAGTATCACTGACTCTTCCAGCATTGAAAGTTGACCAACACGAGACAGAAGGTTTTGTAGCAAAAGTGGAGGCAGTGTTGCCTGCATTTACTTGACCTTGACAGAACTGGGTCTGACTGATTTGTCTGGTAATTTTACAAACTACTGTGATTTTTCCATTATATTCTTCCTTCCTATTGTCAATACCAGTATTTATTACATTCTCTGTATTGGAGCCTTGTCTGTTAATCCATTTTCTGTTATACAGTTTCTTGAACTATTTATACCTCTCTGCATTTACCTTTTTTTACTTAGCCAGTTCTATTTATCCATTACTTTGTTACTCTAGAAATATTTCTTTCTCATTTTTCTTGCATAGTTTCTTGTTGCTCTGTAACAAGAAACTATGCAAGAATAAATGGGAAAGGAGAGCTATTTCTATAGTAATAGAGTAATGGATAAATAGAACAGAGCATCAGATTGGAGAGGAGCAGTGTGGGTTCAGAAGTGGTAGAGGATGTGTGAATCTGGCGTTTGCTTTAAAGAATGTTTGTGAGAAACACTTAGAAAAACAGATGGATTTTTATGTGGCATTTATGGATCTGGAGAAGGCATATGATAGGGTTGATATAGTTGCTTTGGGGAAGGTCTTAAGAATATACAGTATGGGAGAAAAGCTACTGGAAGCAGTGAGAAATATTTATCAAGGGTGTAAGGCATGTGTACGAGTAGGAAGAGAGGAGAGTGAATGGTTCCAAGTGAAGGTTGGTCCCTGGTAGGGCTGTATGATGTCACCATGGTTGTTCAGTTTGTTTATAGGTGGGGTGGTGAGGGAGGTGAATGCAAGAGTCTTGGAGAGAGGGGCAAGTATGCAGTCTGTGGGGGATGGGAGGGCCTGCAAGTGAGTCAGTTGTTGTTTGCTGATGATAAAGCACTGATGTCTGACTGAGTTTGGAAGAGTGTGTGAAAGGAGAAAGTTGAGAGCAAATGTGAATAAAAGCAAGGTAATTTGGTTCAGAAGGGTTGAGGGATGAGGGAAAAGTTAGCTGGGGTGTGAGTTTGAATGGAGAAAATGGGAGAAATTGAAGTGTTTTTTTTTTAGATATCTGGAAGTGGACATGACAGCAAATGGAACCATGGAATGAGAAGTGAGTCATAGGGTGGGAGGGGAACAAAGGTTCTGGGAATGCTGAAGAATGTGTGGAAGGAGAGACCATTATCTGGGGGGGCAAAAATGTGTATGTTTGAAGGAATAATAGTCCCAGCAATTTTATGTGGATGTGAGGCATGGGCTACAGATAGGGTTGTGCATAGGAGGGTGGATGTGTTTGAAATATTTAGGACAGTATGTGGTGTGAGGTGATCAGGTAATGATAGGATAAGAGAGACGTGTGGTAATATGAAGAGTGTGTATGAGAGAGCAAGAGTGGTTTGGACATATAGAGAGAAAGAGTGCAGAGACGTTGACAAAGAGGATATATGTACCAGAAGTGGAGGAATGGGATGGAGTGAAAAAAATGTTGACAGATCAAGACATGAACATGCAGGTTTCAAAAGATGCAACTTCAAAGTAACCAGGGGCCATGACAAACAATTTGATTTAATGATTACAGATTGGTTT
>JAUUED010026506.1:0-10992 GCA_032361865.1 Panulirus pascuensis | reverse complement strand
GTTACCAAAGTATGATGGCAAGATGCTGGATATAAACGTGAGGTTTATGATCTAATTTAGTAATTTGTGGTTATACTCAAGAATAACATTTTATCAACAAATATAATTAACTCGTAGAGTTGAACTACGTTACTTGCGTTTACTCGAACACGATACCTTCATCAATATGCTTTCCTGTTCCAACAACTTGAGCTTAGAAGTATTAGTAAGTGAAGGCTGGTGTTTCATGCTGTACAGGTTCCAACACTACGCTAGTAGTGAGAAATGAAGAATGTTGCATCTGTCACAGCGCTCTCTACTGAAGAATGTATGAGGTTTGGGAGTCATTGCGCAAAGCGTAATGGCACTGAGACAAGTAGGATACACTGCTTCAGCTGCTACTACTCTCAACATCAACATTCGAGTATAAACACAGGTGAAGACTTTCTACACTCCCTCGTTTCCATGTGTTTAGTAATGCTCGTTATGGGCATGAGGGAAGAGGGACAACTTTTGCCCTATGCGATAGTAACACTCATGTTAATGTTTCGTAGGTGACCGTGGAGGAAGAGGCACTGTCATCATCCACTGTTCCTGCAGCCTCGGAGAGTGTCACCAGGGAGCAGGAGTTACTGCCTGGTGCCCTTTCTTCCGCACAGTATGGGCCGCGGGCGGGACGTGGGAATGGGCTGCTTCCAGAACCAAAGCCTCCCTGGTACAACTGAGCGGGAGTTATTGTCTCATTCCTCACTGCCCTTAACACACAGCCGAACAAATATCATGCTGGACAAATCGATGCAAACCTTCACCAGTGCCGGAATGCAAATAACTCCATTTCTTAAGAACTTTAAACTTTCTAAAGCTTGATAAAGTCCCCTTTATCAGACGATGTTGTTTGTTTCCGATGCCTTTTCTTTAATTCTCACCACAAACAAAGGAAACTAACAACAATAAAATTTTCCCGGTCAGCCTTTACCTTCCTTAAACAAGATAATTAAAGAGACACAGAATCTGTATAATTTGTGTAAAACCAAGATCCATAACATGAAAGGCAATAGTGGTTGAAAAAAGTAAAGCAATCATTTCAAAAACTTATGTGACAATGAAAGTGAAGCGAGATGTTTTGCTTCATATATTTTCCGCTACGTTACGCTAAGTCGGTAAGAATGTTTCCCAACTATTTTTACCTTTACCTATCAAGACCTGGCAGCATTTTCAAGTTTTAGAATCACAGTTGCCAGCACACATACAAACGCCATAGGAGAATGGTTTTACTCATCAGCAGGAAAGTTTCTACAGTAATTTTCTTGTAATCCAAAGTTACTCCATTAAGCTGTTGCATCCAGAGGTACGTAACTCTAAATTTTCCACACGATTTAGGCAAAATATTACTTTTTGGCATAATTGTGGGAAGAAATACGAGGGAAAAGTAGCATAATTTGAGTTTCTCTCCGATTAGGTTATATCCAAAATTTATGTGATTTATTCGCCTGATCTAAAATTTTCATTTCTGTTAACCACATGACGGGCCAGTTGATTAATGTAATCCATTGATGTGCAACGGTGTATGAAGACGGAGTCATAGCACCTGACCAGAACGATCTATCAGTGCGACTGTGAACTTCCTCCTCCATATACCTACCACCAACTCTGAGCTGTCCACACTTAAAAAGAAAAAAATCTGTAAATTTCCCTTTTATTGGAATCGCTCTTTATGTGTAGCTTTATGCAGGTTAACTTTAGCACTATGGCCACATAAGTTATGTTAGCTCTTTGTTTTTATTGCACTTTACTTTCAAAAACACTCCTTTCATTTTATGATAGGAAACAGAAAATATGAAGTCTTCATTTTTTACGTCCGTACCTTGAGCGAGTTTTATGAAATCACCCGTAGCAAATAAAACTTCAGATACTAGAGTCATTTGGCTTTGGTGTTTATTGATGATTTTCACAAACTATAATCAGTAAGGTTGTATAGACTAATATCATATACAAGTTATAGTTAACATTTCACTATTGATAACTATGTTCTACAAAAGTAACTGGGTTACTTATATCAAGGTTAAAAAGAACTTACATTCAAATGACTCAATTTGTATTGTTAATACCAGTCCAATATAGCCATGCCCCATCCAGCAAAACCAGTCCCGTCCATCCACTACAGCCATGTGGATAGTACCCATCCTTGACCCATTCACCATAACCACTATCGTCCAGCCACTTGCATGCAGATGTATGCACCATCACTGCCTCTCCAGTACAATCGCCTGGGTTGTGTTTTCCAGTGGTACCGTTAAAGGGGAGTAAAATATCGACCCAGGGTGTGTGAGGCAAAAAAAGGGGAACACAACATTCTGGTCCAAATAACACCATTAATATCTCTGGCCTCATATATCCAGCACTACTGGATGCTGATACTCATGTCAGGAGGAATATTCCTGTGTAAACATCCATATTCCTCCTATGAACCCAGGGTAATTAACTGCTTTAGAACATTAAGAGGCATGACACACTGCCAATGTAGATGGAAAATGATTCTTAAACTGAGATTGGTCGTAGAGCCTCCTTCTCAGAGAGCCTCGTAAGGTGTTGTGAATGTTGAGACGGCTCTTTGATAACCATTACGGGCGCCAGTCATCGGCAGAAGCAGTATCCGTCAATGACGTATATTACCTTTCTACACTTATGTACTTATCTTTATTCCCTGCTGCTTCGTTGTCGGCATGTCAAGGTAGATAGAGACTTGATTACACTCACAAACAGATTCATCCTTACTTACCCCAGTTCTTGTTTATTTTGCTGCTGGCTTCTCTGCTAAAATTTTAAGAATCTTAGTCTGACACAGAGTTTGCTGTTTGAACGTCAAAGCTGCTGCCAACAAACACTCCCACAGACCAGTGTTACATTATGGAACCTGGATGAAAGGTAAGTGATGTTCAAAATACCTGTTTAAGTGAATTTCGTGTCTTTAGTAAAGCCAGTAGTGCCACAATATGTTTGCTGTCCTTGGTTGGGATGCATGTTACCAAGTTTAGATGGCATGTTTGCGAACTTAGGGGTTACATGTATATCACATTACAATTAGTTCATTTTCTAGATTCATTTCCTTTTGCGTTCTTGGCCTTTATAAAGAATAAGCCAACGTTTCTTTATCCTGGGGTCCACACGAGAACATCTTGTTCACCACAGTTTCGTGGAGAGTAAGCATCCATCAGTAAGTTTAATGGGTTGCTTTGTCGCTAGTTTAAGTCTGACTTCACGAGAGCCAAGCCTTGATGACAAATGTTTGTTCATATTTTTCTAAACAACTCATGGACTATATTTCCGTAGTTTCTCCAACATTAGGTTCTGCCTAGGGCAATATTATAGGTGGACAACATTTACATGCAAATAAAGCCATAAAACTGTACCTTTATATACATACATATGGGCTCCACAAAGTGTTGCCAGCTTCACCAGGATACAAACCCCTGCAGTGTGGAACTGGCACGGACTATATCTTGTAGTTTTGGGTTGATAATAATTCACACGTTTGTTTAGGTATTTCTTCGTTAAAGGAAGTCTTAATGGATAACAGGAATCATCCTTAATGCGGAAAATCTTTGTATAAAAAAATCCACCCATGAAATAGGAAACAGAATTATCTACCATTTTCAGCTGTTCATGTAATGCATTATATACACAATATTTTAACTGGTATTCATAAGCATAAAAGCAAGGATTTGAGACTAACTTCCTTCATGTACTGAGCCATGAGACTAGGAACAATGATGCGTGTTATTTCGATACACAGGAAGACTAGACCAGTAAATTTCTTGATGTGGTACTAAACAATATGAAATCAAGTAGCGACTTCTTACTTTCGCAATGACATATCAGCAATGCAGATAGATATAATCGACCAGTTATGCAATTGTTAATCTGAATACCCTGGTTATCATTTCTGCGTGTGATCATATGCATGCTGGTTTTCAGCGTAAGTACTTGGTCAAAAATTGGCTTAAGAAATTTAAAACTAAATATTTCATACACAGACTAGTCAAAAACGAAAAAAGAAATATGCACATAAACATATATGTGGCTGCAGCATGTGTGTGTAAAATGCCTTTGAGGACAGACAAACAAGCTATTCATCCACACGTAAGGCAGGAGCAAGAAACTCATTCTCTAGCACTCGCGCACGCAGGGTTGGCGACAGAGCCGCTAGCCCGAATGTAGTGCAATACTCGGTGACCGAAAGGTGCGACGAGAAACTATGAATATATTCTATACGAATGTTCCTCATAAAGTACGCACTAGACCTGAATGAGAATATACTTCTATATCACCCAAGGGTAGGAAAGGTCTGCTTTGTTCTCATGCAGCTTGTTTGTTGAGCATTACTTAGACGTTCGAATCATCATCCAGATATCTATTGATAATTTTGCTCTCTCACTGCCACGATTTCCAACGCCAAAACCCAATTATAATAAGGCGTGGGAGTTGTTGCTTCAGCCGCCACTCTTCCCCACACCAGGCCCTGAGTAACGTCATCCTGGCCCTGCCGTTGAAGTCATTTATCATTAAGTGATATAAGCAATTCGACGCAGCAGTTGCTGCAGTTTTGCCACTTGAATTCGAGAGGTCATAACTCACTGGCTGACTCGTCGATATGCAGGTGAACTTAATGTAGGAAACAGCTGCCAGCGAAAGGCGGCACCAAACATTATTCATAAGCCAGTCAGGAACACTTGACAAGTCAATAGTCGATTAGCAGTTTTTACCTCCAAGTTTTCAGCATCTAACTTCAAAGCTTTTATATGAAAAAAGAAGCAAATTTTTGTATATCCAAGCACGTCAAAATCAATATCAGAATTGCTTAACTGGCCAGTAAAACCAGCTTTAACGACTATTTTACCTGACTGAAATTTCAGCCAAATTATCCCAATCATCTCTATGCTTCACTGGAGCAAAAAAAGAACAAAAATTATAAATCAGAAGAATTGCACCAATATACCATCATAATTTATATAAAACAAGTGAAGTTTTGGTTTCTTAGATGAAACTTCCAGCTATCGCTGCTCATCAGCAGCTAAACAAGTAAAGAATGCTATCACGTGCCATTACTGTACATCCATTATACAAGTACCAGAGGATGAAGGGAGGAATGCTCCCTGGGAGAGATAATCCTTTCACTGGAAGGAAAATAACATGTAAATGCGGAAACTATTTTAGCTGCTTATAGAATATGTTCTTTCAGGACATCCAGTATTCAGAAGGAGGGAGAATAATCAATCAGAGTAGGAAAAGGTGTCAACAAAGCAGAGAGTTTTTCCCTTTGAACTTCCCAGAGACTATCAGGTAATGACATCAGAAGGAAAGGAAAGACCTTCAGACGAAATTTCAAAGATGTGCTTCTTAAACTGAGAGTCTGGAAGAGAGGTCCCTCCCGGTATAATACAAACACAGATGGTTCAACTGAGACAAAAAAAATTTAAGGAAGTATAGACTGTGATGAAAAGATCAAGTTTGACTACAACAACCACTTATCCAGCTCAGAATGTTCAGTTGCGATTACGTTAATGTAGAAACTCCTGTTTCACTTTAGCCCACTGGGAATGTGTTAAGGATGTATGTGAGTGATATCAAAGGCACTAGCAACTGTATGTTCTGTATGTACAGAAGACAATACTCTGTATATGATGAGGATCTTCCTGGCTCACTGTAAAGGTTTATAAGGAGAAATCTTCAGACCTGGTTACAAGTGATGCAACGACCAACTGTAACGTTATAGATTTTCCCTTATCACCGAAAATGAAAGAGCTGAATGAAAATCTGTTCATATATAGTGACATGAGGAGATGAACAAAAGCGGTTTGTATTAGTCTTTAAAAGACATCCAGAAATGACAGTAAAGGAAAAAAGCAATGTTTCTTATAGTGGCAATTATCATTTGAATGAATGTTAAGCTTAATGCCTCCAAGACCCAATTTCTCCCTATCTCTCAATCGAAAACTCCTCACAGCTCTTGTCTCTCCTTTGACGGTTCTGTAATTCCACCTCTTGACTTAATGAACATACTTGGTATTTCTGTAACATCCACTCTTTCTTGGAAACCCCACATTATGGGAATAGCTAAGTCTACCTCTAAGAAACTGGGTGTCATGTTTAGATGTCGTCACTTCTCTTCTCCGCTTATACAAGGGATTGATTCATCCTTGTATGGAGTACTGCTCTCACATTTGGGGTGGTTCTAGCTCTTTATCCTTACTTGACAGAGTTGAGTCGAAAGCGGTCCGACTTATAAACTGTCCCAGGTTAACTTTCAAACTTGACCCCCTTGCCCTATTCCGCAATGTTAGTTCATTTTCCCTCTTTCGTAAGTATCAATTTGTTTTTTTGTTCCCGAGAGCTGGCTGCTTGTGTGGCCCCACCACTAGCTACACCACGCAATACTCGGCAAGCTGCTGCGTCACATGATTATTGTGTGGCCATCGGCAACTCAAGTGTGTGCCGTTTTGGTAACTGCTTCTTTCCCTGCACATCGAAGCTTTGTAACTCTCTACCTTCTCATATCTTTCCCCATAACTATGACCTGGCTCATTTCAAAAGACAGGTTTTTCACTTTCTCAAAAATTAGTAAATACTTTCCCTTGTCTTTTTTTTTCGTGTTTCTTAATTCTTTTGTGCGTGACTGGAGACTTCAACATAAAAAAAAAGGCCATGTGGTGTGGGTCATCATTTAAACACATATGGTGCAGCCATATGCAGGAACCACAATCTCCTTTCCGCTGCGTACGCATTGTGACGGTAGGTCCGGCAGGGAAGTCTGGAGATGGAAGCTTAGTAGCAGAAGTTGTATTCATATTACGGTCACCGACACTGGCGTATCCTGGTGTCAATACCTAGCAACTACTAGCTACTGTGAATCCGATAACATCAATATGCATGACGATCTCTGCACAATGATAGGCTTTAACGTTGAACCGGACAATAACCGCCTTTCTAAACGAACAACCCACAAGAAGAAGCGATCAGTTCTGGAAGACCATCTCGCGGGCCTTCTGGGTAGGTCTCTTCCACGGCAGCAGTTTCAGGACCCACGCGCATCACACTTGCCTAAAAACTGGATATCAAAGCTTGAGGTAACAACAGGAACCAGTTATAAGGCTGGCCCCTGGGTGTACCTCCCTCCACTTCTGCCTACCTGCTGTTGACACGTACACTGTGCCTGCTGCATCTAAGGTGTCCTGGGTCCCTCTGACATACACCTAGCGTTGCCTAATGCCGACATGCACAATACGCCTAACAAATTAAGCATCCACGATGCCCATGTTCCACGCTTACACTCCCGCCTCGAGCCACGTTAACTACAAATAATCTAACGTCTGCTCAAGCGGCCAAGCACTGCTACTCTGCAAAATTACACCCACCTCAAGAATGTCTGCAAAAAAGCTGCAGTACGTGTGGTGTGGCTGCACTACCTATGTGTTACACCGGCGGCACAGACTGGATTATTGACTATTTTTAGCCAGACTCGTCGTTCATGTTGAGAAATGTAAGTGTAAGTCACTACTTATACTTAAGAGCCCAAAAAATGGATACTGTTGAGTGCACGTCGTCCAAGTCATCACTAGAGCAGCCGGAAAAGAACATGACATACGCCTCCTTCATCCGCTTGTAACGTACCAAGTAACACAGTAACACAATCCCTCTGTTATTATTTTTAAGAAACACTGAAAACTATTTCTGAGAGACAGATTTGGCCGTAAAGGTTGTCTGGCATAAAGGTAACCTTGAGGTCCAGTCAGAGGGCATTCTTGTGTGTGTGTGTGTGTGTGTGTGTAGGTGGGGTTAGCAAAGGTGGTAAGGACGCGTAATAAAGAAGACTGCAGACCGCCGTCATCTGATACAAACTATGCAATAGGTCAGGATCATGCAAGCCTACCCCGCTCATAACACTCGCTGCAACGTCAAAATCATTCACAATTTTTTCAGAGCAAACTGGGAGACGACTTATTTTTTTCATGGACAGTGAAACTATTTTTCAGCACACTGGGACAATATTTTTGTAGAAAGGTAAATTCAAATACAAAATACATTGCAAGCATCACGTCAACAGATTTTGAATTTTACCATCAGTATTTAGTTCCAGATACAAACAATTCTATTAAAAACTGTTTCAATGGAGAAAAAGATATAAAGTTCACGTAAACGTTTGTCTCTTGCCACATTCTTTTGGACCAAAGGATGAAATTCAGGCCACCGACAATTTCTTAGGCCATCTTTCCAAACATCAAACCCTAATTTTCGATGGTGGAAGAATCCCACACATTCTGGCTTGCTGACCCCGTAATTGACTACTCTTTTCTTGGGCTCGTCAGGTCCAACTGACCTGGAAGACGCCACTTGCCAAGTCAAGTGGGCCTGGATGACGCCAGATTCCTCTAGCGTTCTCTCGGTCAAGGCGAGCCGAGTGAACCTGCAGGAAAGAGAGGCCAGCCAGGGGCGGGTGTGTGGGGATCCGCTAAGGGGGTAACCGGGCGTGGCCACCAGGAGTCCTCCCTAACCCGAGCCACTCCACCAGACAGGTAGGAGTGCACGATATACTAGACCCTCTTCCTCCAAGACTCAACTCAGACACGAGAACGTCCGGCTGTCTCTCACACCCGTGATACTACACCTACCATAAACCACAACGCGAGACACCAACACCGGTTGTCTTACGACTGCGTAGCATCGTCATGTGATTGCGACGCTTTCCTCCGCCGACAAGGGCGTCTCCTAGCGCATTTTCTAAAGGGTCTTGCCCACGCCTCTCCTCCCTCAGCCCGATCCAACCACAGTAACTTGGCCAGTCCACTTTCCGAACCAAGGAACCTACTCTGCCTTAAGCTTGCCGCATCGGCAGGAAAGTATGGGACGTCAGTAAGTCCACCTCCTACAGCACAACCTCAGGACTTGGCAAGCTAACTCTCCTGCAGCTGCAGCACGAGACCTTAAGCAAGTATGCATCTCTCCTACGTGACTCCTGCCACACTGGCTACAGAACCAGCTCCACCGCCACGTACCTCATCCTGCAGCACCAGCAGCATCCTGCCCCTGGGCTACACTACGCTGTATTTACCCAGAAAAGCACTGCGTTGGTGCTCATGTCTTCGCACAACTCTCTCTCTTCCACCCTTTTGTCCTCACTTTACTAAAGAAGTTAGACACACAATAATCAGACGCCGCTTAAGCTTCCAGAAGATCACAATGAACACATTTCTTTCCAATGTCCCAGGTCAATGGTTCGCTGGTGGCACAGCACAGGCCGCACGACGACTGGTGGCACAGCACACGCCGCAAGACGACTGGTGGCACAGCACACGCCGCACGACGACTGGTGGCATAGCAAACCCTGCACGACGACTGGTGGTACAGCAAACCCCGCACGACGACAAGTTTAACGAAGTCATGTTTACGATAGTAAGTGAGGCTCCTCACTATCATTGCTTTTACTTGCCATGATGACAAGCCAACATTCTCTGCTATCATCAGGGGGCCGTCGATACATGGAACATGGAGACTTGGAGAAGTAATGCGTGACTCGGTAATGTGTTCTCGAGGTAGTAGAGAGAGAAGGAAACACACGAGTGAGAGACGCGCGAAACTGCAGGATACCCAGAGGCCTCTAGAGGGACGGACGGGAGGCTGGAGACACAGGCCCCTGTGTACCGGTGAGGTAGGAGGAGGGTCGGACTGTAGTAACCACACCAGACGGGCTATCTTGATAGTCGGCAACATCGTCCCATCTTCACTATCAGTCCATCTCCATCATCAACATTACCATCATCGCCCTTCAGTTTCAATGCCATCTTGTAAGGAACTCATTCCTGCCATCCGTACCATTATCATCATCACAAATAATACTTCCATCAGCATCATCTGATCGGCATCAACGTCTACCCTGACATTACCATCAACACGCCCATCGTTATCGCTATCACCACCGATCTCCAACATTAACACCATCATCAACTCTCACGGCGACGACCTGGTACCACCACCACCGACGCCATCACCCCTCTCCACCACTACCAGCTGCGCGACTCGTAACACATCTGGTAATGACCGTGTAAAAAGCATCGCCGTGCGTTTTGCATTTCAGCAGTGAACCCTTAGATTCGTTCCGGCTCATTATGCCCCTACAGCTTCGGACCAACGCATAATCTGGACCTCCGACGGCGCTGCGCCACATTCATTGGTACCACAATAACTCGAGCGTCATGAAAATTGGCTCCTTTTGAAAACCTGTTTACCGTCTTACTTTTCATTCGAAATACAGTTCCATTTTTTGTTCACGTTTGGAGCTCCTCATCTGGCTCACCTAGCGTTCAACCCGAACTCTTCGCCTGTATTATTACGGCTGTAACAGTTGGCGTTTACCTGCATGCTTAATCTGGTCAAACTCTTGACCACGTTGATACGACCCCTTGAGCATCACGGTGTGACCTTTGTGTCCCATGATCCGACCCTTCAAGAATCAAGCCAGAGGTCCTGGTTGGCCATTATACTCAAAGGTCGTTCCTCATGGTCAGAAGAAGGTTCGGGTGGGTCAGTCTGGGTGTGGAGGAGGAGACGTGCATTCAAGAGAGGTATGCTAGGCTGAGGTCAGTGTGGTTGTCTTCATCGACCATCAACAATGACATACCCCAAGCCTATCAACATGTCAACCAACTCATCAACCAAAGCACATTTACATCAACCCTTTATTGGAAATCAAATGTAAGGCTGTCCTGGGAGAGTTCTCTCATAATTTCAGAAGATGCTGGCTGCGAGAAGTTCAGCCAGGACCTCTCCAGAGGTACCACAAAGACTTCGTCAGACGCGCCCTCAAGTCTCCCGAAGAAAGTTTTCAAAAGTAAAAATTTCTCGCCATGCGAACTGTACGAGCAAGGCAAGTACTGCATGTAATAATGATTACATATAAAATCATACATGGGGAACACTCTCTGGTAACCGCAGATAGTTATCAATGCTACCAGCTGCAGG
>JAUUED010024297.1:0-11021 GCA_032361865.1 Panulirus pascuensis | reverse complement strand
TCTAAAACCACACTGTTCCTCCCCAATCTGATGTTCTGTACATGCCTTCACTCTCTCAATCAACACCCTCCCATACAGTTTTCCAGGAATATATATTTAGTGTTAATAGGATGGCTTTGAATAGGGCCTCAGTTACCTGTGCTGTCTCAGCTAAAAATAAAAGAACTTTCGCACTATATCATGGCCTTATGAGTAAATGTTAGTTTACTCATCTTTGTATATACTTTACTTTTGTATATATTTCTTTCATATCAATATTTCTCTGTTATATTAGCAACCTTTCCTCATAAGACCCACATATTTTTTAGCTTGGGAAGTGTGTGCTGTGCTGGTTACATCATCATATTCTCTTGTCACATTAGCATTCTCATTCGTCACATTAGCATGTCCTCATTACATTAGCATCTGATCACATCAGCGTCTTCCCCTCCTCACACCAGCGTTTCAGTAAATCAGCATCTTACTCATAACATTAAGATCTCACCATCACCTAAACACCTCCATATCATCATATCATGATCTCATCGCATAAGCACCTTCATCTCATCACATCAAGATCTCATCGCATAGGCACCTTCATCTTATCACATGAAGATAATCTCATCACTTAAGCATCTTTTAATATCGAGCGACGGTATATAAATTCCTAATGCAAGAGATCTAACCATCCACTTTATCTGATACTCTAACATTGGCTTCCATACATATTTCTTATACTATCAGAGATGATATTCGTATTACAACGTCGATTATTACCGTTTTTTGCTGCTTATATGAAGGTAGTTTCACCCTTACGGACATCGCTGTGTAAATAGATTTCCAGCCTTAGAAAATCAGTACCGAAAGCTATAAAAGTATTCAGCAAATATTTAATGGCGTATCTCGTACCAAGAAGCGGATTTTAATATTTTTGCATATCACTAGAATCCTTTTGTGAGAATCAGTCAGAGTGAGTGATTGGTCAAAATTTGTTCCCCCGGGAGAGTCGCGCTAACAAATTGATTCGTCGTTGGGAAAATTCCCCAACTTAAATTGCTCTGGGACTTAATTCGTCCCTCCGACGTCTTTCCTGATCCTAACCGTTGGCAGCTGGCCAAGGACGTACTTACTGGCTCGATCTACACTGAGGACCTCATCAGACTCTCTAGTCTCATAATGATCTCATTCGCTCGTAACGTGACCTCCGATAAGCTTCGCCAAGCGAGGCGAGGCTCAAGCACTCCAAGCAACCTGCTATTCACCGTTGATTATCTCTCACTTCCAGTGCAAACGAGTCGAGTCAGTTCCCAGATAGGGAAATGGACGAACGTGGTCGTAATAAAGACTTAAGGTTCCTTGCCTGTCTGCGACCTGGCGAATCTTTTCGAACAATGTTTCGAGATAAAACACGAAACATCTAATGAAGCAGAGGAACCTCTCAAAGCCTCTGTGGTTTCAACTGTACTTTTGCCCGTTTCAAACTTACGATTCTGTTGAGATTCTTGTTGTTCGTATAATTATTTGTACAATACAGTGAAATACAGTCTGTAAGGGTTTGAAGATACAGCACTGCCTATACAGTGAGGTACAGTCTATAAGGGTTTGAAGATACAGCACTGCCTATTATTTATGAAATTACCTATCTTTACTGTATAGGGAGGGAGATCTATACTCGTGGGGGCCCCATCTTTTGAACCTTCTCCAATCACTTAGCTTTTTTAAACTTACAAAGGAATTCCAACACCAACAGACCACTGGGTAGACCACTGGGTACTTTCGAAGATGTTTTTATAACAGTGGAAAGAGATCGGGAACTCATAGACTAGTGTGGTACGAGTAGAAAGACATACAGATTATTCAAGGAGAAAAAGCAATAATTTTTCAGGAATGCTGCCTGAATGTACTTTTTCCTCATTCCGTAACTTCATTCACCCGCTTAATTTCATGCTATGTCCTCTGGTTGTCCTATCGCGACATCTGTCGAAGAACTATTCACTACCAGTCATTAGTCTGGTTGTGATCAGGTCACCCATAACTCTTCTCTCGTCCATGATGGGTAAATGCAAGGAATCTAGATTTTCTCTAACTTACTCTTATCAATTCTGGTATTGTCTTTGTTGCTCTCGTCTGTGTGTTGGAAACGAACCCATTCAGGGATGGGGAATAGAACCCCACTAAGAGAAGGGGAAACGAACACCACTCAAAAGATATGGATTCGAACCCCATTCCTTAAGAAGTAAACGAACACCACTCCGAGAGAAGGAGCCGAAACAGCTCTCGAGACAGGGAACCGAACCTACCCCAAACGAAGGAACCGAACCACATTCCGAGATAGGGAACCGAACCCCACCCCGGAAAAAAAGAACAGAAACCCACTCCGAGAGAGAGAGAACCGAATCCCGCTTCGAGAGAAGGAAACGAACCTGCTCCAAGATGGAACCCGAGCAGTCGGATTATCTGGCTCAGGTGACGCTCACTCCCCCTCCCAGCGTCACCTGGGGGCGAGGAACTCGACCCGTGGGGCAGGTGCTGCTCTGGGATCATCCTGGGCCTCACGCAAGATCCTCTTTATTTACGACCAAAGGCTCTTAAAAACCCTACATAAATAAAGTGGCTCACCATGGCGCATTTTTTTTTACCGTCCTCACTTCCCTTAGAAAATCAGTCTCGTGTCTAACACTAGCAACTAGATGATAGGAACGGTAATATATATATATATATAATTCCTCACGTCAGAAGTGGGAAGACGAGCTGGAAATAGAGTAGTGTTTATGGAGGTACTAATCCCAGGGTTGTGTTCGAGTTGGCGTGCCTCCCCCACCCCTAGTAGCCGTCCCTCACCGTGACCAGTTACAGGTAGGACCAAGCAGGTAGGAGGACCAGCAGGAGGGGTAATATCCGGGAGGCTCGCGGGTAAACACGGCTTCACCACCAACCACATTACGCTAATTTTGTGGGGACGCCATATACCCGTAGTGGACACTCGAGGACAAGGGTCCGACTCGCGGATCCTACTGTAGATAAGAGGTCTCTCTCTCTCTCGAGACCGTGTACTAGAGACATTTAAGAACGAAACCCAGAAAAAAAATTATAACATCTTACTGTGTGGCCGTTTGCAACTCAAGGGTGGGCCGTTTTGATAACTGTTTCTTTCCTTACACCACAAAGCTCTGGAACACTCTTCCTTCTCATGTCTCACAACAACTATGACCTGGCACATATTAGAAGACAGGCTTTTTTTTTTCACTTCCCTAAAATTCGTAAATACTTTCCCCTGTGTCTTCTTTCTCCCTTTTCATTAGCCTCTCTATATTCCAATTAAGGCCCGGCCTTGACGTGAACTTTTGGCCCTGACTGGAGCCTCCAACATAAAGAAAAAGAAAATAACATTAACGCTCTTTAGTCAAATGTTACCATTACGTTAACTTGCACGAGTAAACACTCCTGGAGTCGAAGTGCCTTCAACGTTATAAACACTCAAATTAATTAGATGCAAGCTTTGGCCGCTGCTGCGCCATATTCCAGGCAAATGTGGGTTGAACACACACACTCCTCTTTGACTCTAGGAGGCGGAGAGTGCACTGGAGAGGTACTCGTCTGTCCAGGTGGTTCAGGGCTAAGTGTCTTCTGACACGCACTCGGGAGCACGTGCTCACTTGATGGACGTTCTGGGGAGCATGTGCTCAGCGGACGCACGCTCTCGGTAGCACGTGCGGCAGAGGTAGAAATACAGACACGAGAATTATCTACAAATGTCAAAAAATTCCTGAACGACAGTCGATGCTTTCACCAATCCTTAACCTGGCCTCCTCCTCCTCCTCTGGCCTCCTACCCCCATTCAGCCCTGATGTCGGGGTGTGGGGAAGCCTCTGCTGGACCACCCCCCTTTCTCTCTCTCCCTCACAGGAGGCGGTACTTGGGGATGACCGTAGGATGGAAGACCACAGCTGGGGAGTACATGGTGGAGATCGAACGAGTGAAAAATAACACAACTCGAATAAACGGTTGTAAAGTGGGAGCATACTCTCCCTCGTTCCACAGGCGAGTGTTAACTTTATTTCGACGAAGAGACTGACGAAGACTTGAACAGATGGGTATTTCTCTTCTTTCTCCTTTGCTAGCGGCATATGGTACTTCAATCACCGTGTAGAGGGACGAGTCAATGAGTGACTATGGCTACTGTGACCGTATTTCTTGTCCATCACCACAGGTCGAAATGCTGATCTCGTCACACTTTATCAAGGGACACCACTACCACCCATAGTATTGGCTCCCCATCGGCTCCTCACACGACACAGGGCCAACACTAGGTCATTACTGACCTGAATGATGCTTTCCACGCCGTCACCACCTCACGAACCAGTTCCTAGCGAGTGACCTAAAGGGTCACCGAGTGAGAAACGGAACTGATCAGGTCCCCTTAAAGATGCCTCCCTCCGAGAGTCTCGAGTTATAACCTCTCATTGCTGACGTCAACCCGACCCATTCGTCTTCATCTTCTGTGCTCTATCGACTTCATTATCAACCTTTTAAACCAATTTCCTGTCGTTTAAGGATTCGATGAAGGAAGAGAGCCATGGTACGAGACCAGGGAACAGTACCGCGGGAATCTATACGACAGGCATATCAAAGAAGAGACGAAATATTAGGTAATAGTCATTTATTAGTATCTATGTCCATCTGCGTAATGGTGTGCACAAGTCGTCAGATTTTCTTTTTCATCTCTACGAGTGATAAAAGGCCTTACCGACCCCAGGTAGTAAAACAATGGAACGATTAAGTAGACATTATTTGTCTAGGTACATATACTCTCACGCCAGAGCTGGGATACGACGGCTGTGTCGATTAAGCCTGACCACAAAGGGCGAGGCCAGGTGCTGTGGTCCGACAGCCACAGAAACCCTACCTACCTCCAAGTCTACCAAACTGGTGTAGGCGCAGGCATCAACGCACACCTCCCCCTTTCCCCTACCAATACAATTACCTGGAACATACTGGTCACCCTCACGCACGTCAAAACACTGTTCACTCCTCATCGACCCCACCCACTGTGACATAACCCCGAGCCAGAGACCGACAGGAGCTTTTCCTCTTCACGTGGTGACGTGGATCTACATATCAGACTCGAGGTACTCTCGTCTGCAAGATTTATCTCCCAAGACGTCTGGAATGGCTTCACAAGACAAGACTTTCCCAACGACTCGGGAGTACCATCCCTCAAGAGGTCCTCTGACACGACACAGGCGTGGCCAGGCTCCGACCGGGGGAGTGGTGAGGTGGTCGGCTGAGGTGGATGAGGACTTTAGACGAACGCATGGATGGATGGATGGACATACGTAAAGACAGAGACAGACAGACAGAGACAGACAGACAGAGACAGACAGACAGAGACCGTCGAAAAAAAGACATATACATACAGATGGACAAAATAAATCGCTGGTCGTACACAGAAGAAGCCAAAAGAAGGAAAACAAGCACAGAAAACCTCTACAGTGGGTAGAGAGAGAGGGAGGGAGGGAGTCAGCCAGTCCCCTAAGGATGGTAGAGGAAGAGCAGCAGCAGCAGGAGAGGGGCCGTGTCGTAACTCCTGGGGTCTTGAGAGGACCTCGTCACACACACACACTCCAGCCGTCACTCTCACACTTGTTGGGAAATATCACCACCACCACCGCCTCAACAGCTGCTGTTGCTGTTGCTGCTGCTCCCTCCATCACCACCACTTCCACCCTAGTTATCGGGGATCCTCGGCGCCATCTGTTGGATTATCTTACGAGTTCCAAGACCGCTGGAGTACAGCTGGTCACGTGTGGGAACAGGAGGGGGTAATCTTCGGGCTTAGTAGTGGCGTCTGTGCAACACTATCGCGTTCTAAATGTCTTCTAGATTAGACGCGTGCTAGATGTTTCCCGAGCAATTACGTATTTTAGTAAAGGTTTGGTAAATCACGATACAAGGAGGCCATATTATCACTACCAGCGTGTTCACTGAATTACTAGAAACCATTGTGAATCGAATGGTCTGGGGGACATATTGATCGTCTCTTCAGTACACACCTTTTGCCGTGGGCTTCGAACCTCGTCTTCCTGTAAGCCTGTGTCAATAAAAGAATTGAATTGAATCGAATGATACCGTATACAATAATCGTACATTTTAGTGATCACTCAAACGCGTTGTTATCATGATCCGCTCTATAGATTAAGATAACATCCACTAGCCAAGCGTTGGGGAGACCAAGGTGACATTTCATTACTTATTTTTTTGTTCCTTTCTTTTCTCTCGTCTTGTCATTCACTCATTCACTCCTCGATTCTGCCATACCGCTTTCTCTTCCCTCTTTTCACTCATTCATTCCACGAGTACAGTGTGCCATCGCTCTAGTAAATCAAGATCTGGAAGAGAGATCCCTAAAGGTCTTTGACTTTCCGAAAATCCGTTTGGTTGGCAGCCATCCCAGTGCTCTATCTCTCTCTCTCTCTTTCTCTGCTCTGAAATACTCCCCAGTTATCTCACAGGCTTGAGAGACTCCAGTCCAGTCCAGGGTTTCACGAGAAAGTTCAGAGTAGTATATTTCCAGGCAATAGACTGAGCTTCACACACAATACACACGATGCATTTTCATTGCATGACATTTGCTCGTTGATGAAGGGCTCGGAGAGGAATATCGAAAGGCGATATCAATGCAACTCTTGCAATGACTTTCACCATCCTGCAGCGCCTCTGCTACCGTACGTTTATGGGCCGGGTTCTTGAAGATTGTTCTTCACATGTCTTAAGGAAATCAATATCCACAAATGCTCTCAAGTCTTCAGCGTCGTACTGTCATAAAGTCCTCTCTCTGTCTCTGTCTGTCTGTCTGTCTGTCTTACTGTCTTCGTTTCTACTGTCTCTCAGGGTCCAGTCATCCATCTCCCTCTCTTTGTCTCTCTCTGTCTCTCACAGCCGAGTCTCGTTCTCTACTAAATCACACGGACGATGGCAGAGCTAGTCTCTCATGGATTTCGGGCTAGAATAATGGGAGCCTCGAGATGACTGATTGGTCGGTTGGTTGGTTGGTCCACCTCCAGTACGAGAGGCCTCAGTTGGTGGCTTTAGAGATTCGGAGGGAGGGAAAGTTTTGACCGGACACTTTCCAACGACAAACACATCATCCCGTCAGTCGCAGGAGAAATTTGGGAGAATGGTATGTTTCTCTCAAGACTGAAATCAGAATGGATTCGCATGCTCAACGCAGAGAAATAATGTATGAGAACTCTTTTGAAAAGGCGTCTAAGTGGGACATGCGTGTGTGTCATTGTATGTGCACTGCAGTGTGGACATGTCATGCAGGGATAGAAGGTGCCATGCGCAAGTGTGTGGTAGATGTCTCAAGTGCCGTGCATATGTGGCGGTAGACATAATGTACCATTGCAAAGATGGGTATAGAGTATTTGTTATGCAGTGGTGTGTAGTGGGTATCGCGTGTCATGCACTTGTATTTGTAAGTGAGAGATGTCATGAACAGATGTGTAGTAAAACTATAGTGCCACGCTCACCTGTGTAGTGACTGTAGTGTGTCACGTACAAGTGTGAAGTCAGTATGAGACGCCATAGACAATTGTGTAGCGGGTGTCGATTACCTTGCCACGGTTAGTATGTCAGATGCTGCATGTATGTGTTTTAACTTCCAAGTTCCATATGTTTTTCCATTGTATAATGTCAATAACTCTGATGTCCATCGGGAACAATTATTACCAGCGGGAGAGGGCGAATAACCTTACCTCCCCTCCTGTGTGTTGCAGGTGGTGGAGGAGAGCGGATGGGGTTGGCAACACTTCGGGATGCGGACAGAGGGCACGGCGGGGCAGCTCTTCGCTCGCCAGACGCTCGACTTCGAGGACGCCGCCCAGCGCAGAGGCTTCCGCTTCATGATCCAGGTCACGGACAGGGTGAGTGCTCACTAGGTTACCCTGAGCCTTACCCATGCCCTCGCATACACAGCCAGACACATTAAGTGCCTCAGACAATTCAGTATAGTGTTAGGTGTCTGATGGGTGGTGGTCATGTGGATAGCTTTGGCAGGGAGCGGTGGTACGCTTAAACCTAATACCTATTTGGAACCCCTTGGGCTTTTACAGATTCCTGGAACATAAGTTTCATTAGGCGCGAGAAGTCTGTAGCCACTCGTGAATAAGAATCATTGGAATCATTAATGGCTTACAGCTGCTTGATCAGTTCCGCTGACGTACTTGAGGCGCTTGATGTCTTTCAGGGAGAATGATTCATGCGTGCTGCTAAAGGGCTCGTGTCATTCTACTGGAAATGGCAAAAGAATACCTTCTAGCTTCCTCATTCCAACCGTTCCATCCATATTTGCTTATGAAGGAGGTACCTTCTAGCATATCTTTCCCCATTGATTCACTTGCTGAATGATTATTCGTTTTCGTAGTTGTTCTTTCAGTTGCAGTCCCAGGACATGGGTCTCCTCATCAGATGCATTAGTGGAGAAGCTACTGAATTTAACTTTGTAACTGGAACCGTCAAGTATGGGCACTAAAGTGCTCCTGTAGGGCAGTGGCGCCGGTATGCCTAAAGTGGTTGATGGGTCGACACTGTCAAGCAGGTTACTTAAGATTGTCGCAATGTTACCATCCCACAGGTCATTTAAAAGGACCAGGAGGGGGCTTGTGGGACAGTACGTTCTAGTGCTTGCAAGTGGACCAGGACGGACCTTGTAAGGACACCTGGTGATGTTGCAGTACCTGTCAATGGACCAGGATGAGGCTTGTAAATCTGTTTTGTCGTAGTTCTTGTAAGTGACTTACGACGGAGTTTGTACGACGGCATTGCTATAATGATAGTAGATGACCAGGAGGGGCTTACTAAACCATTATTTCAAGGCCGCATCTCAGCCTCATTTACGGCCACACCTCACCCTTGTCTAATGCCACACTTCACCCGCCTCTACCCCCGCACCTGGCCTTCGTCTCCACACACTTATCCAACTTTCACTTGATCACATAAACTCCACCTTACGAGAGACTAATCTTGGGGGAGGTGGCACGAAGCGAGTGAATCGGGACACAAAAGTTCAGCAAGCGCGTCAGCCGCAGTGAAGGAAGGTCTGCCATTAGTGTCCATTACAGAGTTCGGGGCGGGACCTGGCGAGGAAAGTTGGGAATGGATTTCTCGGCATAAAAATAGGGGACATTAGGAATACGTATGATAGCGATTCCTTTATTCTCTTTTCTTGAAAGTGAAATATAAACTTGATCAACTATGTTTGTGCAATAGCTCTTGCCTTTAGGAATATGAATACTTCACATGGAATCTTTCCTATTAGCATTTAGATTTCAGCTTAAAAAATCCGTTTAACTTCTGTGTTTTATTAGATTTAGTTCAACAGGATTTTCACCAGTGTGGTTAGATCCTTGTCTGCGGATTATACAACGAAACCTTTTGATCTGTATTGTGACCAGCTGTTACAGAACGCATATGCATGAGAAATGTGTACACATTTATGCCTATGTATGTGCACAATGACGCACATAGGTATATGTCTGCGTGATAACATTACTCTTGCAAGAATAAATTCCTATACCTCCCAACTCTTAGAGACTGGAAGATGAAAGTTTGAAAAGAAAGCTAATAAGTTAAGCGCTTTCCCTCCCAGCACACCCCACCTCCTCCCCATCTGTATTCCCCAACCCATTCCCTCCTCCCCTCCAACTCCACCACAACTCCCCTCCAACAACCGACCTCCCCCACCCCATATCTTCGGCTCAAAATCTCAACGTAATGGGCCGCTACACGCGAGAGAATACAAACCCTGTTTTTCTAAGATCTTGAGCACGAGCAATCGACCCCGTGAATACAGCGGTACGACCCTTGTGTACTGATGGCCTTGCCTTGAACCTGATCCATTAAAGGCTCACGTCAAAGGCCAGTGCATCATACCGTCGAGCCTAAAGATCGTTGACCTTCGTGCTCAAGGGATAATTATCTAGAAGCTGAACACTCATGCTCCAGAAGAGGTGGGCTAACCTCCGTTGTGTAGCGGTTAGCGTTGATGACCTTGACGCATTCACGGGCCGCCTTGGGTCAAGCACATTGGTTCGAATCCTATTTGTGGCAGTTGGTCCACAGTCAACCCAGCTGTTCATCCTTCCCCAAGGGTTGGTCGACAAGATGGGTACCTGACTTAGTATTTAGATGCCCGTGCCGTCTCAACTAACATGAAAAAAGAAAGAAAATAGCCTGAATATGGCCAAAGTGGAAGGAGAGAATGTCCTGGCCCGAGAGCTCTCATCACACCAGTACATTACCCATGACAACGAAACAGATTCAGTTTTTGAAGAAAAGTAAACGCGAGTCTTTTTTTTCTTATTCTATCTATATCAAGGTCTTGAACAGGAGTGTTAACTTGTGCCCCTCTACTCCTAAATAACAATATTCTGTAGACATATGACGGGTAAATTCATATCCTTAAAGAAAAATGGCTAATCAAGAAGCATTATTGTGGATAATTTGGCGTGTTCGTAACCCAAAGACCCCTCCTATGCCTGATGCCCCTATACTAATTTCTGCCGCCCCCTCAACCCGTATATAGCAAGTCCCCACCGCCACACACTGCCCCCTACCCTTCTTATATATGATGTCTCCATCATTACTTGCCGCCGCCTCTCTCCTCCCTCCACCTCTTTTCGCACCTCCACTACTACCTTCCACAGTCTCTACCTGTAAGTAATGATTCTCCAACACTACCTACTGCCCCTTACATCCGTATACAATAAGCTTACACCAGCGCTTAGACTCTTCTCCACCCATCTGTGATGTCTCCAACCCTTCCCTCCGTACATGGTGGCTTCTCTATGACCATTACCTTCCATTCCCTCCCCCATACAAAATATCTCTACTTAACCTTCCTTCCCCCGGTGCATATTGTATTTCCGATACTATCCAGCGCCCCCTTCCTCCGTATATAATATTTCTTATCACCGCAGACCAACCCCCACCCCAACTACTACCACCGTCCCCTCCCACGTATATGATGTCTCTCCATCACC
>JAUUED010023191.1:0-11023 GCA_032361865.1 Panulirus pascuensis | reverse complement strand
CATTTGCCCTTTCACCAGTGTTCCCATTTGTTGCTTTCTTTTCACTCTATCAACCTCCTTTCACGACATCTTATTTTCTCATTTGCCATCTTTCCCAACCCCTGCACCTTCCTCTTAACCTTCCGCCTCTTTCTTTTGTACACTCGCACCAAAAAGTCTCTGACCGCCAGGGTCCTATGCATTTGGAAATGGTCACACGTTAGTGATGTGGAGCAACTCGGTATGGTTGGTACGTCTGTGAGCTGCATCCCATAAAGACACGATAACTGCACTATACGATCTATTTGTCATGTAACAAGGCCGGCAAGTCTGCGGTAGTTAACGTACAGCGCCCGAGACCACCTCAAAGTGCTTCTTTTGCCAGGATGTCATCCTCTCCTCACAAGGATGGAAGGCTAAGGTGTGAGTCTGAGTTTGACGACAAAGAAGGAAAATTAAAGTCTGAGGCTGTGTCTGATGATAAAGAAGGAATTCTAAAGCCTGAGTTTAAAATTGATGTCAAGGATGAAAGACTAAAGTCTGAAGCAGAGTCTGGTAATCAAGCCGGAAGGCTGAACTTTGAGGTTGAGTTTGATGACAAGGAAGCAAGACTAAAGTCTCAGGCTGAGTATGATGAAAGGAAGGAAGACTAATATCTGGACTGAGCCTGATGACACGAATGAAGCTGATGAAAGCAAAGGAAGACTAAAGACTGTAGCCTGAGCCTGATGATGCGACCAGGAGGCTAAAGTCTAGAGGCTGAGTCGCTGCATCGTCCTCATACTTGAAATCAGTAATAAAAACCTTTTGTGCCGAAGGAAAAAATAAATATTGCATCATGTCCAGTGTGCTTTGATATAGAAGACCAAATCTGAGGAATTTTCCCCAGCAACCTCTTCATCAGCCAGCACGATGCCCTTGGCCGCCGACAGCTAGTGAAGACGCCCGTCTGGGCTTTCCTCGTTACCTCACCAGCGATCTTTTCAGCAATATACACACATCTGACATGTTGCCCTCCATCAAAGGCGGTTCTTTTGTGTGCTGTCGTGTTCGCATGCTAACCAAGCAACTTCCAGACTCCCTGGGTCCAGACACATTGCCCACAGTCCCCGGGTGATCTGCAATGCAGCCAATCTCTCTCCACCAACTTCCTACACATTCAAGGGACGGAAAGTGCCATTTCGGGAGACTGGTTTGATATCTACACTGTCATGTTTTCTTGTAAGTCATCTTATTTGCATAACTTGATGTAGACAGTTCGAGAGATGATAATCTAGAGCCGTGATAGTGGATTCAGTTTGCACTCTATCTTTTTAGTTTCCTTGCAAACAAACATCAGTCTATGGAGGATGTCTGAAATGTGTTTCTATAAAACGACCGACATGCCGCGAGCGAAACATGCTCCAGTCATGGCCATCTCAGGTGAGAGGAAGATAGGGTATGACAGGGAAAATGAAAAGTCATCATAGCCTCTCGGGTGTTTGCAGACCCGAATTTCAAAAGAAAATTTAAAGGAAGAGAAAAAAAGAAAGGAGTTTTATAGTTTACCTTGTTCGACGGAAGGAGGTATCATAACGGATATTACTGATGTGAAATGATATCAAAGTTTATGAAATTTTTATGTGGAGTAGATTTTCATAACTTTACGTTTAAGATACAGTTTACTGAAATGAATCTTTCATCCCAGGTGATCTGAAGTTCAAAAATTAAGATGTATGTGGATATGTTAGAAATGAATTATATTCATATTAAGAGTTAACATAGCTGATTTACTGAAGCTGAGACAAAATAAAAAAGCAAAATGAAAAGTTGCTTCATGCATGTGATGATAATTACCTTGTACCTACATCAGTACTATTGGTATTTGCCAAAGACTTTCTCATAATCTTCATAAATGCCAAACAAAGATAAGCTAATAGAGGATTTATTATTCATTGCTGTTGACGTGTCTTACGTCGCGATAAAAGTAGCTTAACACAAAGGTTCTTCCCTTCCACAGACAACAGATATGTTTCTTAAGCCTCGGTTGGCTATAGCCAGTGCTTTAGGTGAGGATGTCCAGCACACTTACACACACACACATGTAATCGACTGTCCTAACCTCGTATTACTACAGTCCAGCAGTGGTAACGCTAAGGGAGAGGGCGGAGGCAGCCGCATCCCAGTATACTGCTTCCCTCCTCCCTATCACGCCATTCCGCCTCCCTAAATCTGAAACATCCACCAACTGTCTCCAGTACTAGCTTCCACAAAATAGATCTGTGGTGCAACAAACCTGACTCCTTCGATTCAACTACTGAGTTCTCGCCATACAATTTTTTTTACTATGCAAAGTTTGTTAATCCTATATCGATAGCTTTGATAACTGATTTAATTTTGTGTCTAAAAGTTTATTAATTTTGAATTAGATATGTAAATATTTTGATTTCGACATCATATCTTAGAGGACGAGATAGTTTCATTTATCGAACTCCTGAGTCAAGCATTTTCCAGTTTTCAAAAGTAATCGTTAGGTACATTTTATATCAAAGTATGAAAAGATAAGCCGGTTCAGGGAGGTGAAGCCCGAAGGTGCTCCTGCCCCTGCCCTTTACTGCAACTTGCGTTTAGGAAACTGAATACTCGGCCGAGATTATAGCGGCCAAAATATGACATGCGAGTTAACCTATCTCCAAAATACCACTTTTATCATTATTTGATTAATCATTGTTACTATTATTGTTGTTACTATTCCCGTGACTATCATTTGGGTCGCAGCTAAATAAGGTTAGGAACCAACTCCTGCATTAGACGATAATCTATTCATAGAAAGATATTGGTGGCGGTGCTTCTGAGAAACACAACGTATGTGTTCCTTTATATTACCATATCATTCCTTCCTCATTTAAAATCTTGCAACAGATGACTTTCAGTAATTCCGGAATCAACATTTCCTACAACCCAGACTTGAAAACCTCAACCACTGCAACTCAAGAATTACCAGAGCTCTAATATACCTGCTATATTTCTGGCTATAACTGGCTGGTTACAATCATACAAGATAAAGGAGACGGTGAAGGATGTCAAGTATAGATGATACAGATCACCCCCATAAGATACCTCATAGAATTCCTGATGCTTCTGAAAAAACAAAAAAACAAAAATGCGTGTCATTCAAGTAAAGAGGAAAAAATCTCTTTAATGAGATAAATCAAAATCACGTATGATCAAGAAAACAACAGAAAAACAACAGAAATATGGATCACTTTCCAGTGGGAAAATAAAAAGCTTTTGGTAAGAAAATATTGGTGAGACAGTGCTACGTACTACACAGCAGGTGTCGACTTGTCTCGAATGTCAATGTCTCGTTTATAAAGTGTTTTGGTGCACTTGTTTTTTTTTTATCATAATCAGATAGATTCTTATTATCAAATGAATTTCTCTCTGGCTCCTTAGAATCCTCATCGCTTCAGAACAAACATAGCTTGATCTCATCTGCACTTAGCAGTCTACATATGTGTAATTGTGTAATTGCCATACAAGGAGGCCTTGGACAACCCGCACCATCATCATGGATCAGCTATAATTTGACTGTATGTGCTAAAGCATGGATCACAGATCTACGTGAGGACACGTGTACCTGTAAACGTAGACCTACTTGAGGTTAAATCCAACCCGACAATCAGCTTAACAGTATAATTTTGAAGAACTTCACCGCCTAACCACATCCACAGCCAGTAAGGACCGTTGTGACCTTCACTGAGCAATGGGTCAAGCTCCTGACACTACCTTTCCAGTATAGCAACCAGCTACAACTGCTCGTAGTTGGTTCTTCGTTAGCAGAATATTCCTCCGCCTCATATTTTCCTCTCTCTCGACTTTGTTCTGCGTTATCTTGCCTCCTCTTCTTTTTCTAATAAACAACTCTAAGCAATTTTCTCTCCACCAGAGTAGTTTGGCGTGGATCATCTACGTCGGTTTCGGAGTTTGTAGGTCGTCTTATGTGTCCATGAATCAAATTCGTAGTGAGAGTATTTATGGTCTCAGGATTATCTTTAACACCTGAAGAAAGTGCTTAAGATTTTTCAGTTGCATGTTGATGTTGACGGCCTTAATGACATTGACAGTCGACAGGCCTAAAGCCCAACCGATCAACCAACTGTGTCGCTTATCACCACGAACTCCTCCACTAACCACAGGCTTCGTAGATTTCTGTTCATCACCACTTGCTCGAGGCTTCGTGCAAGTCATAAGCATGGAGTAACTGTGAGCGTCGTCAGCAAACAGACGCGACTGATCATCAACACAGTATCCAGCCAAGCTGCTTCCCATGACACCTCTTATGGCAGGTGAACGCCACAGGAAGGAACACGTTACTTGTGGTAACTGCCTCTTCTGAAAAAAGAAACATGAAAAATAGATCTCTCTGTGATATATATTAACGAATGGTCCACATTTTCGTTTGCTTACAGTGATTCACAAACCAGAAGCACATATCAGAAGTTATAATAACGTTACCCACCGGTGCAAAGCCTTCCTTTATGCAAGACAGTGAGGCGTTTTGTCAAAACCATCAAAACTTATAACCATTATAATGGATAAAACATGGGATGAGGACACGTGTGTGGGTTACATACCCTTAACGGATTACCCACTTAATTACTAGTAATCCCTTCACAGTTCTTCTGTTTCACACTCAAGACTGACTGAGGAAAAATCATGTGCCGTGGTCATGGAAGTCTTTGGCTACTCTGTGCCATATGGTCTTACCTGACTTTTGTTTCACATCCACTGCCCTACCTAACAATTATTGCACTTTCAATTGACCCTCAAGAAAGGATGCTGATTAACATTCTATGAACTGACAATATCATTAAAAGAAAATAATCACAGCTCTGAAGGTAAGTTCACCAGGTGCTACCTGTAAAGTTCTGGCTGTGTCTACTTCTATCAGTCACAAAACGCGGCACTGTTACCGTTTTCTTCGTGTAAAAAGCTCCATTAACGAAAGAAATCATCTTAGTCATCATCTAGAGCGTGAGTGACAGCAATACCTCACTCAGGCAATTCTCACTGGTTTTGGTCTACAAACTTGCATAAACAATCATTATTTCGGTATAGTTTTAAGCTCTTGAATAGAATGTCTGAACGACAAAACAGAGCTAAGTTCGCTTGCCCATAACGAGAATGTCGAGGCAAAATCTCACCTCAAATTATTATATATGAAATGCTTCTACAAGTAGAAACACTCAGGCCTTGAAATCAAAGAGGTAGTATACAGCGCATATTCCAGCTTGAAATCCATAGTTAAAAACAAATAATTCAGCAGGAAAGCTTGCAATATAGAGCATATTTAGTACATGGACGAGTGAACTCAACGAGGCACCGTTAGCAGGGCTGAGGACACATGTTGACGTCATGAGGGGGAATGGATAAGAGCATCTTATAAAACCTTCTGTATTGATTGGCTTTGTAGAAGAACAGATAGTTGTTGGTGTTGGCTGGTTTAAATCGCTGTTTTGGTCCTCTGTTAAGAAGATTTGACTGTTATGACAGACGGGTCCAGAGGCAGGCATTTTCCCACTCGTTAGTTGGACTGAAGAATTAGGAGATAATCCCAGCCTTGAATATGACAGAAGCACTTGTCTACTTGTTAATGACAGTCATTACCAAAGTTTTCCAAATATGATGAACTAATTAGCTATCATGACATTCTGCTGGTTTATGCGATAGTTTGTCGTAAATAAAAAAGACATAGCTGCAGACTTCCGATAATGCTAATGCTCGTGTATTATATCATAAAAGAGTATGTGCGGATTGTAGTGAATAGATATCCTCCTTCAGAATATAATGACGTGTTCGATGACATATGACCAGCTCAGAACCACCACCGGGTAACTTAGCTAGCTTCTTTCCTGGCCACACGGCAGGAAGTAAGGGCCAAGAACATGTCAGGCAGGGAGTCTGCCTCCCTCCCTACACAATATGTCAACCTGGGAGTCTACCTGCATCCCTACACAACATGTCAGCCAGGAAGTCTGCCTGCCTGCCTACACAACACGTCAACCAGGGAGTCTGCTCACCTTCCTAAAAAAACATGTCAGCCAGGGAGTCTCCTGCCTCCCTACACAACATATCAGCCAGGGAGACTGTCTACCCCCCCTCCCCCCTCCCCTTACAGGTCAGCCAAGGAGACTGCCTGCCTCTCCACACAACATGTCAGCCTGGGAGTCTCCTGCCTCCTTGCAGAACATGTCAGCCAGGGAGTATGCCTGCCTCCTTACACAACACGTCAGCCAGGTGGTTTGCCTGACTTCCTGCACAACACGTCAGCCAGGGAGTCTGCATGCCTCTCTGCGCAACATGTCAGCCAGTGAGTCTGCCTGCCTCCCTGCGCAACATGTCAGCCAATGAGTCTGCCTGCCTCCCTGCGCAACATGTCAGCCAGTGAGTCTGCCCGCCTCCCTACACAACAAGTATAAAATGAAACACAAATGAATATTCCTGTGTGCTGACCTACTAGCCATTCTGTTTGTCTGCTTTTGCACTGGACCTAGAAAAATGTTTTATATCTCTCTACTTAACAGAGTGATATTCCTTTTATTTTGAGAGATAATCGGAAAATTTTCACCTATTCATGTGAAGGAGATAATCAGTTGTTTTTTTCATACCTCCAGTTGGGTGTAGAAATTTACCAGATCGTTAATTAAGGGGACAAGTTTGATTGGTTCCACTCACAAGTGAAATAGCGGTTAATTTCTTGATCTAGAATGACAGAGTCAGAAACACTAGAATATGGCAGTAAGTTGTTAACAGCCAGTTAGCTTCTTTCCTTCTGTGGTACATTAGATAAGTACACTTATGTATGTTCGCATAGATGTTCATCAATGGTTCTGGGTACAACTGGCACACGTATATACACGGAAAAGAATATAAAAATTTATATGGACACGTAAAGAATCTGAGCACCAACACACATTCTATTGTCCTTCAGTTTACCTTGTTTATATTGATTCTGATTCGTGTTGAGATGTAGTTAAGTGTGATGACTTACTATAACTAAGTTATACAATACATAATATAGCTATGGCAGATAGAGATGTTCTCTGGAAGGACGTTCAGATGCACATGATATGAAATTTATTTTAATCTAGTGAGTGGGGATAAATGCTTCCATTCCCGCAAGAATAACCTCTACTACACATTGGGCGGAGACAGAATCATCACCACATAAGAGACATTAATTTACCCAAGGAAAGTCAGAAAAGAAGTTACGTAAGTTATTCCAGTCAGTTTTGTTCAGATGCCAGTATTTGCACTTACAAGGGGCTGCTGGAGGGGAAGGTGCCTTTAGAACAGATACTTTATGAGAGCGTGATCAGATGAACCAATTAGGGTTGATGATGTGTATTTACAGCGGGAGAGCGGGATGGTTTAGCGGTGAAAAACAAATCCAGAAGATCTGGAGAAGGGTCACAGCAGTGAGGAATATGGATAGGGTGGGAGATAATTTGCTTTATATCATTGAGAATGGAGAACGTGAGGGCTTCAATCCCTCTACCATCCGTCTGGGAGGAATTCAAACATTCCTTAAGGTGAACGTTGAAATCCCCGAGGTAGAGGATCTCGTCTTGCTGGTGAGAGTATGTCACAGTTTGCTTCTCTAATGCCATATGTTCGTTGCATTATTGAACTATGAATGCATGGATAAACATATGTGCTATACGTGCCACGTATATCAATAATAAAAAACACTAACGTCGAGAAGAGATGCTTCCAGTTAAAGAATAAAAGTAAGAGAGGTTCACAGGGAGAGATAAGCCATTGAAAAACAGGATAATACTTTTAGATTTGCAAAAGTCATGAAACAACAATCTACTTTAACAAAGATTTGTGATCATAATCTCTTTCAGTTTGTATTTCAACAAATACAATGGGTTTATGAAAATATTGCTGTATTTTACTTGGGATCACATAATCTTTTAATCTGTGAGTACATGAAAGCTGATCATATATGACATTTAGCCTTTCGTTCATATTTGTATAGTCCTCTAACAATAATCGCCCTTATTTCAGGGAAACACTAGTGTATTTAACTATTCCCTGCTTCTCAAATGTAATGATTAATTCATTCTTGACACCCTGAATACTATAATCGTCGGCAAAATAAACTCTTACAAGTAAGTGGCCCTCTGTCTGGCCAACCTGTGTAAACCTCTGCTTTACGTAAATCCTGTACACAAAGTCATCAAAATAAAATGTAGGAAATGGCAGATAGAATTTCATTACTTGCTGGTCACCAAATGAGGAACATTTCTTTTCATCTTTTAACCGGCAGAAGTAAAGTAATTTTACCAGATTTACAAGAGATTATACATACATGAAAGGACCATTATTATCAGAGCAATTCTACTGATGTATCGCAACATTTTCTGTAGAGAAAATATGTATGATATGTACTGTTATTAATTTCTTCCATAAATAAATTCTAAATTGCGAGCCATTTGCAAATGTAATCATGAAGCATACCCTATAAACTCCACAACTTCATATGATATATGTATGAAGATTGTCCCTAAGAAAGTAGGATTGATAAGATCCTGATTCCTTGTCATAGCTTTATAGGAAACAACATAAGTTTGTGGACACGTAAATGTATAATAATGTAAAACGCTGGCAGCGACTTAGCTCCGCTCTCAGGACACAACAGTTCTCTCGGATTTTAAAGATGTTTCTCAGTCGTTTCATTAACATTTGATTCTGTGGTTCTCAGCACAAGGGAAATTTTTTTTCACCTTATTTCTATGGAGAATATATAGAGAGCGATATTTTATTTCAACGTTTTCTGAATCATCATTTAGAAACTTCTACTAAATGATTTTTCTTTCTTCGTTTTTTAAGTTGAAGGCTCCAGTCACGGACAAAAGTCCGCATCAAGGCAGGGCCCTATTTGAAATATAAAGACAGCTAAGAAACGGAAAAAGAAAAGACAGGGAAAGTATTTACGAATTTTTGAGAAAGTGAAAGACTTGTTTTTTGAAATGAGCCAGGTCATAGCTATTGGGAAAGACATCAGAAGGTAGAGAGTTCCAAAGCTTCGACGTGTAGGGAAAGCAGTTATCAAAACGGCACACCCTTGAGTTCCCGATGGCCACACAGTAATTATGTGACGCATTAGTTTGCCGAGTATTGCGTGGTCTAACTAGCGGTGGGGGCACACAAGCAGCCAGCTCTCGAGAATCAAACATTAGCTTTGGACTGGTCTGAAATACCTCGAGATATCAAGCCAGACGCCCCTCCGCCACTGCTTGTCCACCACAGCAGACGTCGCTCCTCGACCATCACTCTCATGTTCTTGTAAGTCTTCCATATGATTATGAAATTGTTGCTTCGCAGCAATCTCAGGACGAGCTTCAGTCTGACGTTTGATCTCTCTGCTTTTCCCTTATTCAGCGCAGTTATCTATAACATGTTGTTATAAGTGTAAGAACACCACTGTAACATTGTAGTACATAATACTAAAAGTTAGATTACCTAGACAACAAATGTAGATTATCGTTATCTATATATCTTTAGAAACCATCTCTACCTCTTGGGCCACATGCATAATAAAAGCATTTGTGGTCTTTATCACATTAAGGTGTCATAGAGTTTCGGTTGGTGGAAGTAGCTTTACGTTGATGACATTCGTGAGCCTGACAGATGATATGCCTAAAGGCCACACAATCAACCAATGTGAATTTTAGATATCAATTGGAGCCATATATGCCCTCCCTATTTGTTCATTATAGTGCTACTTATCGTTAAGTATATATCAAAAGTGGCCAGTACATTTATATTTATGTACAGTTATTAATGGGTGATCTATGAGTCACGTGCAGGTATGGGGACTATTACTTTGACCTAGTATCTATGACAGGTTAACCATTGTAGCAGCCAAAGTTTAGGGCAATTTACTATGTTGATTATTAACTCAAAGAGACCTAAGTTTTTAGAGACTATGGTCTTGTATGTCACAAGGGAAGAGCAGTACACTCCTTCTCAGTAACAGCAATCATTTACAAGAAAAGAAGATATAAGGGAAAAAGTCTTCTGATAATTGATTTTTCAATATACCCAGACAACCTGAGGAACCTAAAATATTATTCTTGAAGTCAATCAAGTTTTCTTTGAGAATTTACTGTCTTTTAAGTAGTCTTTTAAGAATGATTATTGCAAGTTTAGGTGTGAAAGAAAAGTCGAGTAAGATTCTTCCATAGAGAGAAACCTCCCTTTTCACATAGGAAAATCATCTCTTTAGGGAGCACTCAGTTATCATTGCATTTGTTTACTCTTCTCCTAGGGTAGATATTGATGTCTAGAACAACCTTTTATGTAATCTAAGCATCAGACCAAACAGTTTATCAAGAATGCAGATGATTAATAACCGAACATGTAACCAGAAGTAAAACAAAGGATGATTGTTAGTAAAGTTCTGGACTTTATCAATCTGATGTGTTACCTTCTTCGGCTGAAATGAAATATCTTTGGTTTGGTTCAGGATTTTGTCTCGATATTTTTGGATGCAGAGACCAAATTTCTCTACCTCTCAAACTTCAGAAAAAACATAGAAATCTTGAAACTTTCTTAGGAACCCATATTTCTGTCGTCAATCAGACATTATCTTTTTGAGTTATTTTTAATGGGAATCGGATGGCGTTAGATTATGAAGTTACTCTATGCAAAAGTAATGTAAACCAAGTGGGACATTATCTGTATTCAAGTGAAAGAAAAGATTTCCTGAGGTAAAGTTTCTGAAACAAATGACGTTGAAGTAAGGTGTTTGGATATGATGTTCTAGCCTTAATTAGTATGAAAGTCTATTTCCATGAGCGTTTTTAGATGACTTACACACTGCTTCATCTGGAGGGAAGATGATAATGGGGTCACCAACTTGATTCTAGGACTACCTTGGATCCTGGAGAGACTCAGACCTTTCACAAGCCCAGCGGAAACTTATGCCAAATGATTTGCTTCACTGATAAGACTTTTTGGTTCTTGTGTGGTTTTGGCATTGAGTTTGGTT
>JAUUED010022087.1:0-11029 GCA_032361865.1 Panulirus pascuensis | reverse complement strand
CGAGTACGTTGCCTCCGTCCAGTCGGTGGGCAAATAATCGGCCGTCACCCCTTCTCCAGCAGCAAGTGGACCACGCCCGCCCAGGGACCTCCAGCAACGCCTACCAAAGCCTTGCAACTCCTGTGGCTGCTCGTGAACGTCTAATATATTCAGCGTGACGTAAGATGTATTCGTGAAATTGCAAGACGCAAGTGAAAGGCTAAAGACTTCACTCTCGCTGGCTAAGGACGTCCGTCTGTGGCACGTGCAACATCTACGGACCATCACGGACGACGACTCACGCTGGGGACTTCCAACATGCCTCGACAGGAGAGCAGCATCTCATCTTCAGGAGGGATGATCCTGCAGACGTATCTTCCTGCCCTTCCCCGGGGCAGGGGTCAACACCTGCAGGAGTCTTCAGGCAACTTCCGAGTCCATCTGAGATGTAGCGATGTGGATACAGGCGATGATGATAAGTCCAGTGGGCGCTGACCAACTGCTGTGACCCCTTACTACCACTCTCATGTCCCAGTTCTACCCCATCACGTTCCACTACTACCCCGTCAGGGAATCTCTGTATATCCACTATGTAAAACAGTGGAGAGCAACACTGTGCAGTTTATATGACATATAAAAACTATCTTAGAGAAGGAATGTATTGGATAAAATATATATATATATACATATAATGAGCACGGGGTGTGTGGATCATGGAAACAGTATTACTCTAGTCTCTCACAAGAAGACTTTCATTTCTAGTCATACAATATGTAGTAAAGTATTTTTCTATGAGACGTGAGGTTTGGGTATTTGCTAAGTAATTATTTATTCTGTAATAAAGCCCAGCTAAGCAGCATCTACACAACGTTTTCTTCCACACCACAAAATATAACAGAATCTAACACTTTAGTTAACATGAATCTTAAAAATGTCTTTACCAACAGAAAGGTAGAAGATACTATTACCTTGCTATCTATCCTGATGCCCAGGTCTTGGTGTTGCAAGGCGGAACTGCCTTCACCCGCGGTATAACTCCGGCGGAAACAATCAATTATTTCTGAACTAAAACCCTGTGTACCAACAAAGGTGTAGCTATTCACGTTGACATGCAATTATGACATATATCACTTGAACAAAATATTTAGCTTCTAAACTACCACTGCACGTGGAGAGGCAGCCACACACTCTACCTTGAGGCACATATAGTCACACAAACACAATCATTCACAAGACAAACTTGACCAAAAGGTACAGAATGAAGGGAAGTATGTCTATGTCTCAAGAGAGTTGATTGATACGGCGACACAGCTTCCCTGCAGACGTCTGATGCCAGAGCAGAAATGTTATTTTTCTACCCAAAAATTAGAACGATAAACACATAAGATGAGTCATGTACGCAGGGTCAACGGTATTTTTCGACCTCAAGAGTTTTAAGTTAGTAAAATATATCAAAATATGTTCAACGTGTTTCACTATAGAGACCTACGTCAATACAAGACTCTAATGCAGACCACATCCAAAAGGTACAGTTAGGGAAGACCCTGCCCCTTTGCATGGATCTCCTGCCCTGTGTGTATGACTATACCATGAGTGTCGGGGCCTACAGGGCAGTATTAGTGCCTGGTACCTCCAACAGGCGGCACTAACACTGCACAACTTAAAACGTTAGATATTGTTAATGTTGGGCATATGGCTACTGTACAATATACACTGATATGAATTACGCTGAATATTTCCCAACACGGCATTCAAGTTATGCTGCGTATGTTAAGTCAAATACATAAATAATGCCTGGTAGGCTCAACAGATGACACTAAATTGATGCGTCGGATTCGTTAACGAGACTACAATAAAGTTTTGTGCTGCATCTCGCCAACAAATGGCACCAGTTCGGCTGCTGAAGTGGTGCAAGATGGCATTATAATCTAATGCAATCCAACAGATTATTTTACAATCTGATGCATGAGATCTGCTCACTACCTGTCATAAGCGTCATGTTATACCGCTCCACAAGATGAGATGTCACGTCACGTCACGTCACTTCATGTTACGTCACGTCACGTCACGTCATGTCTACCCTCGTCACCTGCGCCACTGGCCAGTACACTAAACGGACCCGGATTCCCATACAGATAATTCCCGAATAACGTTCTGTTGTTTCCTGTAAAATTCAACGTTTCTCTTGGTAAGATCTGAAGAAAATGTCGTTTCACAACTCGTCTTCAGGAAATTTCACGACATTAAAAAGAAACATTGTGAGATACTGTACGTAAACAAGAAGACAAACAACATCTTTTTACTCTCGGCGGACATTACAGTTTTTACTTATAATGAGCAGAAGAGAGCGTAACTACCATGACAGGGATGCTCATGGGGACCCAGGTTCGATTCCACGTGCCGCCAAATGTTATGGTGCTCATGATGCCAACATGTGGAGGGCATGACTGGTGTGTGTACACCTCCCAACCAATCCGCTGACGCCTCCCTCATGACAGACCAACTCTACAGAGCAGACCTCCTGGCTGGCTACCAGTACACCACACCAACAGTCACTGAACACGAGGAAAAAATTCTGCTTTGGTACGGTTGTTATGTTTGACCTGGTGACGACACTGTGGGTCAGTGGTGACCCCAGACACCAGATGGACATCCCCAAAGGACACCACAAGGTATGTGGATGGTGGGCACAGAGGGTAGCGGCCGTGCCACACTGCTGCCTCTCCACTGGCGCCGTGGCCACACCAGCTGCACAACACATCCTTCCCAGCCTACGCCACACACCTGCCCTGCCTCTGGCCTCCTCCCGTTCCTCAACCTTTCTCTTATTTTAAGACTTTCTTAAAGAAACACTTGGAATATTCCTTTCCTCTTTCTCTTCATGCCCTGCTGGCCTTCGGCTCCACCGTACAGACTAGGAGAGAGATGTGTCATCAGGTGTTGTATCTGTACGTTACTGGTACGGACACGGACCACTTGCTACTCAACCGTCCTCCACTCACTCCCTGCACGTCCGCCCTCACCACACATCATTTCATGACCTGTGGACGTGGTCAGCTTCCTGAGAGTCGTAAAAGGCTCACGAGCATAGAAGGCTCCTGAGTCCTGCAGTAAATGGTAAATCAATATCATTGTCAGTTGACCAAAGAAAGTACAGTCTCGTCACAGGTTGGGTACTGCGTCTGTAAACCCATGCCCCTCATCCGCCGGCTCTTGCAGCTTTATGTTGCACTACGCGCAGTAGCAGGGCCAGGATGGAATCATCTGAGGCGAGAATTTCTTTGACGAGTCTGTACTCTATTGTGTCAACTGACTTAACACCCTCATTGAAAATGACATTTCTCGCTAGGTGCAACCTAGAGCGGGCGGAGTCCGGTAGCATCTCTTTTTTAAGTTAGAGGCTCCAGTCACGGACTAAAGACCACATCAAGGCCAGGCCTTATTTGAAATATAAAAAGGACGATGAAAGGAAAAAAGAGGAGGCATTTACAAATTTTGGAGGAAATGAAAAACTGTCTCTTAAATATGCCACAAAACATGAGAGGGTAGAGAGTTCCAAAGCTTCTACGTGTAGGGAAAGAAAAAGTTATCAAAACGGCACACCCTTGAGTTGCCAACGACCACATGGTAGTCATATGACGCAGCAGCTTGCAGAGCATCGCATGGTCTAGATAAACGTGGGGACAAACAAACAGCCAGCCCTCGGAAGCAAAAACCAAAGTACTACCTACAGAAGAGGGAAAGTGAACCAACACTGAGGCGTAGGGAAAATGGGTCAAATTGTGAAGTTAACCAGAGAAAATTAATAAGTCGAACCGCTTCAGACTCGACTCTTTATCACAGTAAGGATGCACAGCTAGAACCACCCCAGATGTGAGAGCAGTACTCCATACAAGGACGAATCAATCCCTTGTAGAAACAGAGCAACTGTTCAGAAGTTTCGACATCTAAACAGGACACCCAGTTTCCTTGAGGCAGTTTACTTATTCCCATAACGTGGGGTCTTTAAGATAGGTCAGATGTTACAGTAATGCCAAATATGTTTAGTGAGTCAAGTGATGGAATTACGCTATACTTGATCGCCGTTTACCACGTTAGCGAGGTAGCGCCAGGAAACACACAAAGAAAGACCACATCAGCTCACACTCAGTCTCTAGCTGTCATGTGTAATGCCCCGAATCCACAGCTCCCTATCCACATCCAGGCCCCACAGACCTTTCCACGGTTTACCCCAGACGTTTCACATGACCTGGGTCAGTTCTGTTCCCTGCACGCATTTTACCCTCCTGCATGTTCAGGCCACATAACAGGAGAGAGACGCTGTCTTCCAAGTTTTCTTTCTTTTCTTAGTGTGTGCATCACACCCGATACACGAAGCGTCCATAAAAACATCTGCTGCTGAGTTGAACAAGCCAAGATCAGGTATACATGTTGGCTCCTCTATCTCAACCCTAGCATTTTTGTTGACTGTTGCAGGGCTGGTGTTCGCTGTACGGTGAGAAGTCCAGAGGGTCATAGGTCATTCCCTGAGTGGCACAGCCATCATAGTGAAGATGAACATCTTGCATTGATATGGAAACGCCAGGTTGCCTTCCCTAGCCAGCAGCTATATTTCCATCTTCACTACACGTTCCATCTCCATCTGCCTTACCATACAAGTATTATCATCATCTTAACTACCATAACTAATGTTATTTATTATCAATATCGTTATTACACTACCGTTATTGTTCCTCTCATTAACAATATCCTGTTAACATTATCATGATGACAATCATGATAATAACATTTATGTCTTCATGAGCGTCTCCAACTGATTACTGCTTAGTAAAGCCTGTCGTAAGAAGTGTCATAGCTTTACTACCTGCTACTCTCTCTCTCTCTCAAAACCTATCACTAACTACTACAAGATATTGCCGTGAGGTAGGGCTGGCAGGTGGCGCTCACCGCAGGGAGTGGGAAAGAGAGACCAACATCCCTATCCCATCCCAAGCCCCAGCCCCCCAGTCCCAGGCTACTCTCCTCTGTACTGTTGTAAACACACCTCCAGGAACACTTCTGGCACATCACTTTGCGATATTTTAAATTCATTTCATCATTTTCTGCTTTATTGGCTCGTGTTGGAAGCTGTTTCCCCCGGTGTGTGAGTAGACCCCTGATACAGAATCAAGGGCTATTGTCTGCGTGCAAGCATCATCAATGTTGCTTTCAGTTTCCACAGACCAAAGGAAATGACGGGACTTTCGACCCAAGGCCGCTGGCGTCTGTGGGTATATAAAGCGAGCGAAGGCCAGTGTTGGTCATTCAGCGGGTGTTCTAGCCGGGTTGCAGGAGTGGTATAACTGTGAGGCCCACACGGTAACACGTTCTACAACAACAACAACAACACCAGTGCTTTATTAAGGTACGTAGAGTGAAACAGCCCAGGGCAGTGAGCTATTGGAAGTGTAGGATTAGAGTGGGGAAGGAGAGGTCAGCTGAGGCAAGCTGAGAAATAAGAGACTGTCTGAGCACCGGAGCCTAGCTGATGGCGCTGGCGGGCGTCACAGATGAGGCATCACAATGAGACCTGCCAGGAAGACGAAACGTCTGGAGTCACGTTAGGACATCTATCTACTGACGGCGAAGACGCCCTAAGGGCGGCTTGATTCTGGTGTCACATGGCTAAGACTTCAGCGAGTTAACTGCTTGACTGCCCTCCAGCGATCATAGCAGCGTATGCAAGAGGCAGGCACACTCAGCGGAGAGCGGTAGGGTAGGACAGCCCCACTCACACTCTTCGCTGCCACTACTGCTACCCAGACAGTGTCTGCGCTGGCCATTACCTGCGTCACCCTACCCCCTCACCCTCCAGGTGGTCGCCTGTAGGACGTTAAGTCTCGACTGTGCATCATTCCTTAACACTCACTGACCTAAAGGCGCGTGAACCCTTAGCACCCTACTGGTGCTTGGGCTCAGCTGCAACAGCGCTTGAGACCTTAATATCCTACAACAGTGATTCAGACCTTAGCTAACCTCTCTCGAAGACCTACTACAGCAACAAGTGTCAGTGAAGGCTGTCACTGTCCTCCGTTAGTGCGACACTGCTGGAGGAGGCTGGCTGCCTTAGCCCTCCGTCAGGGTAACAGTTCCTGGGGAGGTTGTCAGAACCCTTCGTACTCATGGCGCCTTTTGACTTGTGATACATTATCATCCACTCATGGAGTGCTGTTGACCCATGCTGAGATAGCGACACATTTAGAGACTTAGGCGCGGATTCACGAAGCCACTATACTGGTGGGTTAAAGTGTAAGTCAACATGTTTTGTAATGATCATAGCGATCCTTAACACATCCGCAATGTAACGCGTGTGATCAGTCATCATCAAAACCATGATACTTAACACAGCCAATGCCTCACACAACCACCTCTCCTCTGGAAACAATTCCGCTGTGTGTTGACACTTCAATCCTGACGTTATGATGAAAATCAATGAAGTATTTTCTCATTCAAAAACACCAAACTAATTGACATACACTCCACATACCTATCAGGTCAAGGAGAGATTAATTACGGTGCAGATAAGCATTCCCTTTATCACGAATGACGTACTATTTTACTATACACACCTGGAAGGAAATTAACTTCAGTTTTATTACCTGTCATACAGGTAATGCACTGCCAGGTAAGGCAGTGCATTACATACCTGTGTGTAGGTATAGCTGTGCCAACCTGTTCGGCCCACATACAGGAACACACTGACACACTCACTAAAGTGGGGTTACCGCCCCAGCAGGACAGCAACGCACCTCATTCTGCACGACACACTCACCTCTCACGAACTCTCACGATTCACTTTTAGCTTCCCTGTCTGCTCTGCTGTGGCTGAAGGCTGACCTTACTTACACCTGCCTACAGATGTGGCTGGCCAAGGTCGTGGTGGTCGCGGTGGTCCTTATGTCGTCTGGCGTAACAGGTCGGTCGTCCAGCGGCCTCGTCCGCTTGGAAAAGCTTCTGTCGTCCAAGTCGTCGTCGTCTTCGTCGTCCACTCCCCTGAGTCTCCTGTCAGCAGACCATAACGTCAACAAGAGAGCAGTCTTCGACCAGTCGTGCAAGGGAGTGTACGACCGGTCGCTCTTCCAGAAGCTGGACTTGGTTTGCGACGACTGTTATAACTTGTACCGCAAGCCATACGTGGCCACCGGCTGCAGGTCAGGACCCACCCACCTCGCTGCCTCTACTGTGCTATTTATGATTTCATTTTGATTTAGTTTTTAATTTCTCTTTCGCGTATCATTGAGTTACCTCTGATTATAATGAGCAAACGTTTATGATTTATATTCTGCTTAAAGTTTATTTAAAAACCTTTATCTCGTTTTCTTTATGCACCACTGTTTTGGTTGTGTGGGCTTCCTTAAGTATTACTGATTTTTATCTTTTAAATCCAACATTTGATTTTCTCTTCCATACTTTTGATTAACTTACATGTCGAAAATACTTTCCCACTGTCCAGTTTCTTCATGTTCCACTTTATCTTAAACCTTTATTTACATCTTTTTATAACATATACATTTAGTTCCTGACAGTTCTGCCAATCACTGTTGCCCTTCCTTTCATCCCCGTAATTTCCCACATCTTGTTTCCGTCGCTGAACCTTATGATTTATTTATCCTTTACACACGACCAGAGAGAACTGTTTCGCCAGGGACGTGTTCCCCATGTGTGTGGATTCCCTTGGCCTGGACGTGGACCTGTACATGGCCATCAGGGCCATGCTCCAGTGATGACCTCTAGGGTCAAGGGTCGCCCTCAGGGCCACTGGTCATCATGGTAATCTATCACTTATTATTTTTGTGCAAAATTTGTTATTCATTTACCTGGGTATTTTAAGTTAATTATCATTATGATTGATCTTCCTTATTGGTTACCAAGTTCTGTTATTTTCCATTGTCTCCTTTCATAATATTTCATTTACAACCTTCAGCTGTTTTTGATTTACTCTGCGTTTCAAAAAAAGAGATTCTTGCTTCATATTTAAATAAAAAATAACTATTACTTTCTCAGTTCCAATCACAATTTATTTTGTTACATTCAGCATCTCTCAGTCCTGGTTTTGCCTTCTTTGTTTTCTTGATGATTGAGGTTAGTCTCGCCAGGTCACGTGAGAGTAACGCTCGTCTTCCTCACAGGGAAAACTGCTACGGCAACTTGGTGTTCCGCCAGTGTCTGGACGACCTGCTCCTGTTGGACGTGGTGGACGAGTACGTTGCCTCCGTCCAGTCGGTGGGCAAATAATCGGCCCTCACCCCTTCTCCAGCAGCAAGTGGACCACGCCCGCCCAGGGACCTCCATAAGCATCTACAGATGGCTATGAATGTCTCTATAAACAGCTACGGACAATTGACGACTCCTACGGGTTGAAATGAACTCCTAAAAATTTCAAAGAGAACTGAAAGGGTGAAAAGAATGCCAAAGACCTCTCTGGGTGCCTATGGACGTCTATGTCAGACATCTGTAACATTTCTGAACACTTATCAGCTTGCACGGACGACCATGGATGCCTGCTAATACCTCACAAGACTTGGACACCGACCAGGACAGCAAGGGAGGTGCACAGACCACGTCCTGGATGAGATGGACCAGCCAGATGTGGTGTGGCCAGCCAGGCCCAACACGTGTGAAGTGAGTGTACAGCAACCACCTGTCTAGTATGGTCTCGACATGGTGGATGTGTAACATGCGAGAGACATGGTATTTTGGAAATGTAAAGGTACACACATCTTGAGAACCTAACATGCTTATCTAACTTACACACACACAGCCCTGATGTATAACAAATAGGCCCAGCACGACTGTCATGTATGTCATGAAGAGTTACCTCTCGTGATACGCCATGTGAGACTACCTTTGACAGGTCTGGGCATCACTGTGCTGTAAGAGTTTCTTAGGCAAGATGGAAAATATACTGTGGTCCCAGCTTTACAATTCGGCTCATACCTAAGTTACTCTTAACATTAACGCATTCCTACTAATACCAGGAGACCAACATGAGATACAGACGCACATTACATCGCTCCCACACGGCGTTCCCTCAACCTATATCGCCAAGTCGATAACCGTTTCTATTTTTCACTTTTGATATAAACATTCCTCTCGTGACATCGCAATTAGCCTCAGACACGACAGTGAATACTTTTATCAGCGACACCGATCAACCTGTTGGCTTGTGGCAGCTTGGGCTCTCGTCTCTAGAGAACCGTTGCTCCTGAGGCTGCACGTCAAGAGGTTCCTCACCGTCGACAAAAAAGGTATTCATCGTCATCTCTGGAGTTCATTCTGCATATCACGTGATACATGTCTGTATCATAGGCGGAAGGTCGAAACACTCCTCAACCTGCCCAGACAGGTCGAGAGAGCATTATTTCGGAGCGAGCAAAGGCGTCTGGCTCAGCGTCTCTGAGCAGGTCCTACCAGACGCACAGGTGTGTCTGCAGTGGTCATGTGCACCAACACACCTGCAACAATGACTGTCTTAAACATGTGTGACATTTAAAACCTCCTGAGAAAAAGGTGCTGTATTTCCACTGGTAAGGAAAGATGATACTGGCAGCTAAACTAATGATGATGCCACCTTACCTCACCGGGAACACACACACACACACACACACAAACACACACACACACACACACACACACACAAACACACCACAATTGTAACATTCAACACTCGTTGGTATGAAGGTTGTTATGTGAGTACGTGGAAGGCATTCACTGATTGTCTGTGTCAGTACAGTGTAGAGTGAGGTGTGTCCATGACCCTGTGCTTCCCTCTACAAACCAGCAACAAAGGTTAATACATCAAACCACAGGATCCGTTACATAAGCTGATCTGTAATGTTCTACCTGACAAGAGTCATCATATTAATATATTTAAGCAAATATTTACCTGTCGTTTTAAACATCCTCTTTTTTTTGAAAATCTACTGTTTCACCGAGTGTATACACCTGGTTCTACTCACTACCACTGAGTGTATACACCCTACTGACTGTAAACACCTCGACTGCATCAGTCATCCGTAGATGCTGATGTAAACACGAGTGATGGACGAGACTGACCCCGTCCCCACGCCACCATTCCCACCGCCTCCACACGGCCTCATTCCCACTACCGCTACACACAACGCCATTCCTCATCACCAATAACCATCTCCTCTCACGTCCTCACGTGCACTACCTCTGACATCCTCATGTGATGAACTAACTCATTCCCGGACGACACGTCTGTCAATCGTACGGTCTGTCTGTCTGTCTCTCCCTGTGGCCTGGCCCGGCCTGCCATCTCCACCCGTCACAGGCCCACAGTCGCCGTCCCTTCACACACCAGTCCCTCTAACCAGCGCTCAAACGAAGTGCCTTTTCCCCTGTGGCAAGTCTCCTGGCTCCAGCAGAGACTGTTAGCCTGGACTGCATCAAGCTAGGGGCCCCAGTCTTTCCTTCTAATTAATCATCTTTGTGCTTACAACCCTACTTCCTAACACATAGTACACAAGTACACTCATGTTCATAATACTCTTACCGACACACACACAAACACACACACACACACACACCGACAAAGTCCACCTTTTCATTACACTTATATCCAGGAAGCCAGTCATACATATACACAAATATACACTCACTCACTGCCTCATATATTCATAAAGAGACACAATGATTCAGTGATACAGGCACACACACCCACACACACACACATAACTTTCTGACAGGTGCCCACATGGCCCACCTGCTGCTTGCAGTAACCACCATCCGACCACAATATGAGCGTCCCACATACACGTAAGCTCACAACACATCTAACAACCAACAAACCCTCGGTGTGCACAACTCATGGATATATCCTCACACCTACACCCATCTACTGCCCGTCATATCATCTTCTATCATCTAATACAGTGGTATTTACCGCGCTGCTCGCGACCACTCAATTCACTGCTCTCGGAAAATAATAATAACAATAACAATAAATCTATAATAATAATAATAATAATAAATATAGTAACTTTTATGT
>JAUUED010022086.1:0-17008 GCA_032361865.1 Panulirus pascuensis | reverse complement strand
CTCTTTTTTTATCGCTGAGGAGGGAAACAGAGATCTTGCATAATAATAATAATAATAATATATTATTATTATTATTATTATTATTATTATTATTATTATTATTATTATACTTGATCGCTGTTTCCCGCATCAGCGAGGTAGTGCCAGGAAACAGACAAAGAAAGACCCATCCACTCATATACACACATATATACATACATGCACATATATGCACAATACACAATATACATACCAACATATACATATATACATACATACACATACACATGAATATACACATATACACATGGACATATTCATACTTGCTCACCTCCATCCATTCCTGATGCCACCCTGCTTGACTTTATTGTCACGTGTTAAACTTGGTGCAGAGGTTCGTTTTTGTACCTATTCACTATAAATATCTCAAAAAATTAAGTAGTATCATGCAGAATCATCGAACAATAAAAACAAATTATCCCATCTTCTTTTAAAGTCTCTGTAATGTATCCTAGTTCCAACCTTAATGACATACCACTTCAAACCATTTTCACACACACACGTGGGATGGGGTCCTAAGAAACTAGAACTCCCTACCCGTAATTACAAATCGATAATTATATGCCGCCTACTTTGGCCACTTAAACACATTGCCCCACATATCCTGACACGTTTCCTATACCCGCCAGCGTGATACATGGCCCCGCCTACCCTGACACGCCTCCCTTCCTCACCAGCATGACAAATGGTCCCATCCACTCACCATGTCAACAGTTCCTAGCCATTCCCAATCCTATCAGCAAGGTATACAGTCTTCCAGGTTCGTCTGACAACGTCACAAACTAGAACACGTCTCCTCCGCCTGTAGTTAACTTACTTTCCCCGTAACCAGTACACACACAAGTGGCCTGCCAACCCCGGGCTGGCCCCCCCAGGCACCAAATTCCTTTATCACCGGAGTCAGCAGTAGGTGGGAGAGGGAATCAATGATAGGAAAGGTCATCCATCAGCAGCAGCAAGACTCTCCCTACTGACTGGCTGGCTGGCTGGAGTCAGGCTCTCACTGTCAATACCTAGCCCACTGCTGACTCCTGCTTTCCCCCCTCACCCATTCCGTCACCTGCTGACAGAGCAGTTACCTTTCTGCTGACAGCTGCTGCCGCCTAACACCTGTCAGATAGTATCTATACGATATCGCACCCGATATGACTCATGCTTGCCTCAGTCCATGAGGGAAGGCAGTAAAAGCTCCTCATACAACAAAGTATGATAAAGTTTGGCCTTATCATCCTATATGAGAATTACCTGGACGGCCACCTTCATAGCCTCTACGTGTGTTATGAGGCCAGAGTGTGAGGCACAGATTGCAGGGGTCATGTGGCTGGAAAGTTACCCTGACCTGGTGCCTTCATCCGTCATCAGTATACTGTTTACAATACGTAGCATCAAGATGTACCTTCTCGACTCAAGCTATGAGAGACAAACGCAGCAACTCAACATGCAACGTGTTCTCTCTGTCTTATTGGGAACAAGAACATTCCACCTCATTTCCGGCCTCATTATCTTAACAAGAGTTGTCATCACTTAGGGTCTCCAGCCCCAGGGTAATGCTTGTTATATACTTGAACTAATGAACCCTCCATCATCACACCTGCACCACTGACACACCTACACCTACACCACCATCACGCCTGCAACACTGACACGCCTTCACCATTACCACCACACTGGGAAGCCTACAGCACCACCAAATCTGCAAATCTGGCACACTTACAACCCCACGTTTGCATATCTGGCACATCGACACCACCAACACACCTAAAACACTGACACACTTATACTACCACAACACCTGCAACACTGACAAGCCTATACAACCACCACATTTGCAACACTGATTCGCTTATACTACCACAACACCTGTAACACTGATACGTCTACACCACCGCCAAACCTACAACACTGTAATGCCTGCATTAACAACACACCTGCAACAGTAGCACATGTACATTACTACAACACCTGCAACACATGCACGCCTGTACCATCATCACACCTGCAACAGTGGCACGCCTACACTACCACAACACCTACAACACTGGCACATGTACACCAACAGTACACATGCAACACTGCAACACCTACACTACCACCACTACGCCTATACGACGACCACCACCACACCTGCAACATTGGCATACCTACACCACCACCATCACCACACCTGCAACACTGGCATGTCTACGACACCATCGTACCTACAAAATTGGCACTCCTAGACCACCACCACCACCACACCTGCAACCTAAGATTGTCATACCAACACCCAATACACCCACATGACCATATCTGCACCACCACACCAACACCCGGTACACCTACATCAACTCACCTGCACCACCACCCATTGCACCTATATTTACCAATCCCACTACACCTGCAACACCCACCAGACCTACACAATCACAGGAAAAGGATCATAAAGATAAGAAAGGAGGAACAGAGATACTTTAAAAAAATAATGTTGAGGATAAGATAGGTAACAACGCAAAACTTTTCTTGAAGTTCATAAGTAATTTACCAGTTAAACGAGCAACTAATGAGACCAAGGGATTCCGAGGGAAGAGTTATGGAGGATGGCGTATAGATATGCCAGAAGGGGAATGGCAAGTTTAAATATTTTCACAGTGGAGGACACAATAGCTTCAAGCCATTGACACGTACTGAGGAGGAAGTCTTGGAAAGCACAGAAATTACTAGAAAATACATACACTGACTATTGTGGGGGACTGAATCACATAAAGTTTATAGTCCCGATGAAGTTTCTCCACATGTGCCAAAGAAGTGCACAGGTACGCTTGCAACGCCACTTGAGATCTTGTTCAAGATGTCGCTGGAGGAAGGTAAAGTGACAAGGGAGTGGAAGACGGCAAATGTAATTGTCTTTGAGAAAAGAAACCGGGAAGTTTCGCTGACCTACAGACCCCTCTCTCTGACCAGTGTGGTATATAAAATACTGGAAGTTTATCTGAAAGCCACTGGATGACTAGCTGTAAAGCTAATGGATGACTGCTTGCAAAGGAGAAACTTCCTAAGCGAGACTACACGGATTCCGAGAAAGATGATGAGCAACAAACCTCTGACACTTCTTATGAGAACGTGAGCTCCGGTGATTGGATTGGATTTACCTGGAATGCCAGAAAACATCTGACATTGTACCACATAAGAAGCTGGTAAAAAGGCTGGATTTGCAGGCAAGAATAGCGAAGAGAGTCCTTTGATGTACAGAAAAACACCATAGCCTGTGCAACAACTTCTGTCTCTTCTGTTCCCTCTGTGTCTATGTAAACTCCTGCACTCAGCCACAAAGCCCTTATCTCAGCTGCCAGAAGTACAAGCTTCAGTCTTTCATGTAAAACCCCTGTTCTACACCCATACAGAAAATTTAGACCTCAAAACCGATCTGTACACGTTTAGTTTCACATTTTGTGATATGTTCCTTGCCGTCAACGGAGGACAGAGTGCACCAATATATTCTAAGCGTATGTTATGTCCTTGCCGTGTGTATTAGCGCATCAGCTGAAAGGGTGCAATTCTACTCGCTTTACGCTCTTCCCATTTACTTATATCTACCCTTTATTGTTACCCCTATAAACACTTTTATCAAAGTATTGATGCATTCCACACATTCTCAGCGTGCTCTCCCACCCATCCATGTGGACAGCGGTGACTGTATAGTCACACAAAGAAAACAGTCGCTCTGGCCGCCCGCATCTCCCGCCTTCCTCCCTGTGCTAGAATTTTATTTACATGTTATGAAGCAGCGCTGGAGACAGAGAGTCTCCTTGTCTCACGACAGTATCAATCTGAAGATGCGCCGTCAACACCTCTGAGAGAACTTTCTGGGGAGGTGTATGTAACTTTTAACTGCTTTAAAGGTAGAGTCAGCACATTTTCCCCCAGAGATTTATAGGCAGAAATTTTATTTCAACACTACTTGAATTTAACCAGGTTATCATTCTCCCATTTCAAGATGCTGTACAGGTACATGATCCACCGTCATCCCAAATCTCCCCAACTTCTTTATTGCTAACACTGAGTTATTCAAATATATACTCATTCCATCTCTCATTTCCAATATTTTCGTGTTATAACTTTTCCGTGTGCGTCCTTTATACCTTCCGTAATTTTTTTTTCATTTCTACCCGTTTCTTAATAAATGACTAGTAATGTAAAACTGATTATGTTTGTTATTATTACCAAGCCCCTGAACAGACCGTGCAGCTACAGAAAATACAGTAGAATAATGAAGATAAAATCTAGCAGTGGCCAGAAAAAATCTACTACGTATTTTCACGTATTTTCAAGTGTTTTTGTGTTTGTTTGTCACTCTTTCACGGCCTGACCGTTGCATCTGATGCCGTAGTTTTTGGCTGTCGTTACTTTACAACCTGGGCCAGGGTTTTAAGCTTAGCATCTTGACCTTGAAGGCCATTTTGAGGCCACCAAATGCCGCTTTTCAAAGGCTTCATAGATTTCACAGTTCGCGTTATTTATATAAAACAGGCGAACTAACAGCTTCAGGGTAAAATGAAGGTACCCCAGGATCAAAGGCAAGATCTAGGGTACCAGAGCCTGATCTTAAAGACCAACAAAGGCCACCTTTCAAGGCTTAGAGTTACTACAGCTTCATGATACTCATTCACCTCGGAAGTGACCACAGATTTCAATTTTTCATCAGGCGACCTTGATGGCCATTTGAAAGCCAAGAAAGGCCATAGCTCACAACTTTTATGGACTTTATAAAAGCCTTTCTTTCCCATGCAGCGCCGGGTATTCCAGTTCATTAACGATAAAATTCATCATTAACTAGTGTGAAGTAATGAAGAAAGAAAAGGGATCAGATTGTAAATACCATAATGGGCAAACGCTATACAATTATCAGTCCATGAAAAGGACCTTGAAGTTCACATTGTGCTTTACTTGCCTCCAGGAAAACACTTTAAGAATGTCGTGAGAGAGGCAAACAGTGTTTACGACACCGTCATAACTGTTTGTATATATAGTAGCAAGATGATGTTCAAAATCACGTGAACCAACTCCGACCCAAGATCGAATATATACACCAGCCGCCAGGTGTTCTGAAACGAGGGAGCGGGAAGGAGTTTGAGAGAAGGACCGACATCGAAAATTCTGCCAGATTCAAGAAACATAACTAACGAGGCGGAGAGGCAAATTGCGGCACGACCAACACTGGAGGACAGAACGATAAAGGTGGACACGATGACCAACTTGAAACTCCTCAGAAGTTACAGTGATGACCACATACACCACCAGGCCTTTAAAGTCTACTGAATCTAATGAACCAGAGGACACAACGACAGGAATCCAGGTAAGTGAAGCATTTTCAAAGGACGGCAGAGAAGTAAGCTTCCCGGGTCACGTTGTGAGCACCTCAACAAATCCTCCAGTTATCGTCCGCACATTTGTCTTCGACTTCGGACGCTTGGCCAAGTTAGTGAGAGAGTACATTATTTAGGATCGCACTGGGAAGCTCAAACGAGCGTAAACCAGAAATGTGGGGTTATTACATGGGTCCCCAAGCGTGTAATAATTACGTGATACTATAATATCATTGATTCCACAAGGTGTACGTATAGGTTCTACGTTACATTTCTCAGTAGCAGTTTGTATGAACAACCGGTGGGTACCGCGAGACACAACACGTTTCCTGCAGACTTACGGTTGCAACTATCCCATCGCCTTCACCCGGACATTCCTCAGAACTAATCACATATAAGGTACATCTATATTAGTGTAAAGCGGTTAGTCCCTTGAGCACAACGGTACAACCCTTGGGCACGAAGGTACAACCCTTGAGCACGACGGTACGACCCTTGTGCACGACGGTACGACCTTTGTGCACGACGGTTCAACCCTTGAGCACAAGGGTACAGCTCTTGTACACGATGGTACAGCCCTGGAGCGCTGACAATAAGACGCTGTGTTATAACGGCCAGGCATTCGACTTGACGCAGCGTCGTGCACAAATGTCGCACCGTTTGTGCACATGGATCGTACCGTATGTGCTCATGGGTCGTACCGCTTGTGCTCATGGGTTGTACCATCGTGCTCTCGGGGTTATGGTACAGGTTGAGGCTAGAGCGTCTTGAGCCCACCTGGTCCCAGCTGTACCGAGCCCAGCGTTTTCGACAAACAGAGACATTAGGGCTCGGATACCACCTTGGACAACGTGTGTACTGGCACTTTAGACGTGTCCCAGGACTTTACTCCGCGACTCTAAACCTTTGAAACAAAGGACTGAATCAAAGTCTTTTTCTTTTTATTCTAGAATATAGATTCTAATGGTCGCCCTAATACAAAGAAATTAATACGGCAACATAATTCATTATATGAATAACATATACAGAAAAATGCTATATATCTATGTACTATACCGATGTTTCCTATATTCATATGAAATATATAAGCAAAACACATTGTTTCCTACTAAATACACATCAGAAGTAAATGCATACAATGATTCTACAGCTGAGCCAAACAGAAAAAAAACGAGTATATAAACACCCAGACTTTGTTCTCTATCCAGAACATTACTGACCGACTTAAAACTATAATCACCTCGATAAATGCCAATATAAAATTGTTGGGTGTTAACCTGCTATGTAGAATCACCTTAATTATGAGTAGGGCGCAATACAATCGTTCTCCCAACCTCGTTCACCCAGTTCTACGGTCCTACAGTAAGCCAATACTACGGTCCGACAGTAAACTAGTGCTACGGCCCTACAGTAAGTATGGATATGTGAAGAACCCAACGACAAGTTCAAAAGTTTTCACAGTGGAAGACACTACAGTCCCAGCAACAGCGAGATGGAATGGGGAGGAGATATTGGAAAGCGCTGACATATATGGAGAAGACATAAACAGAATACAAAAGGGTCTCGACTCCTACAAGGCTCGTGGCCCTGGTGTAATTTCTTTATATGTGCTTAGGATGTGTGCGTAAACACTCGACAAACCACTAGAAATGACGTTGGAAAAAGGCATGGTTCCGAGGAAGTGGAAGAGGGCAAACGTCACACCCACTTTTAAGAAAGGAAATCAGGTAAATCACCCGTATAAAGGAGAAACAAGAGAAGAACCTGAATGTTACCTTGAGGTTCTTCTACATCTACTGGCAGGATTGTTGATATAACATCTGTCTTTTTAAAGTAAGATGTGATGAAGTTCGCAGTTACTCCTGACTCAGTAATAATGTGCTCTACGATGATGGGAATGGTGCACGAGTGTAATTAGATCGTTAATGCAACACAATTTCTGTGGAATGTTGTGCTTGCTAATATGACAGATCTTTTCACTTGTTCCAGATGGTACTGGCAAGTCAAAGATTCAGCTATAATTCTTAAGAATACAAGCATTCCCGCCTTTAATTACTGGGATACTTCTGCTATATTCAACATGTCTAGGAACAAGTGGGAACCTAAAGTTTTGTTATATAAAAGGCGGTAATACATGATGGTGAAAATAAACACATTAATGTGGGCATTACAAATAGGCTACTCGACAATAGCTCTGCCGCAATACTACTGCAGCTACTTTAGTATTACCTCCGGGGGATAAATGTAAGGGCTTGAGGAAGTTCCACCGGAGTGGCCATTGATATTAGACAGTCCCTGGAATTTCCTTAGATGACATTAATCTAGCTGATGGAAGGAAAAGGTTAATTTTGGACGTGGCATATGACAGTCTCACTCTTGAGCTCTAAGAGGAGTCTCGCTTTACGGGATTTTGATATATGTCCTTTACTGATAATTAGCCTCTTTTATAACCGTACGTATGTTTCTTTGTTTACAGAAAATAATATTCTAAATAGCCCGGGGTTATCTTTAAGTGTTCCTTTGTTTCTCTTTGACCGAGCGGCCTGTGCAGCTGCATTTGCGTGGTTTATCTTACATCATGTCTACAGATGACTTGAAATCATGAGCGTTAAGATAGGGCTTATACACAGGTACGTGGTTATGTGGGCCTGCAGGCGACGGCCTTCAACAGCCAGGTCGACCAACAGCCCCACTCAGATGCTCAGACTCAGCCGGAGCTTTGGGGTATAAGGCATCTGCAGTCAACCTACGGTACAACTTAAGGTAAATCACTCTTACAATCATACTCATTAGAGCCTACAATACCCAATAAATAGGCCACAATACTCGCTATATAGGGCCAAAATACTCGATACAAAAGGCCAAAATACTCGATACACAAGGTAACAATACTCGCTACATAAGGCCACAACACCCGCTAAATGAACATCATGAATGAAGCCTGACGATGGCGAGGGGCCGGCCAGCGCCGCCAGGGAGCGGCTCTCGAGGATGGTGGGAGACGTCACCCCTGGATTGTGGTAATGGCGGCGGCGGCGGCGAGAGGCACGCAACTCTGGTTTGTTCTAGTCATTAGCCTAGATCAATATAGATCCTCCCCCCCCACCCCTCACCCAGCCATCACCACCATGAGTATCTTGCCGCTGGCCAAGGCCTCATGACACCCGGCCCCATGACACCCATCGTTCCAGGGTCCAGTTTCGAGTCATCTTGCCCTATGGGAACAGTTCCAAGATTCATTACACAGAAAACAGTTACGAATCATAGCTTCAGGAAGTGAATCACTGCGACAGGGTTCAAAGCTATAAATCTTCCATAAAAAGAAGGTTAACACGCCAGGATGTAAGGATGTCGTAATGGGATTAATACTCATTATACCACGATGCAAAATCAATTCCATGAACATTACAGCACAACCTCTGAGCATAAAGGTGCGACCTTTAAACACGACGGTACGACATCTGGGAATGATCACGTGACCTCTGACCTGACCTTGATGAGTTTGGTCAAAGGTAGTTGTCGTCGTAGTGAAGGGTCGTACCGTCGTGCTCAAGGGTCGTATCATCGCACTCATGACGACGACATATTAATGTCTAAAGCTATCATATCCAAATTACTGAAGATGACCCAAGGATAGCTTCCAAGGACCGACTAATAGCGCTGAATGAAGCTAATTTACGGCATCGATTCGCCCCAGAATTACAGCAAAGTAGTTTCCAATTTTACTCTTGCTGAGAAGGGTCAACGCATGGGGGGTGAAATATTCCTCTGGTTCACGCTAGTCACGCACAGTTCCTGAGGGCCGATATGAACACTTGCCAAAAGGAATAAAAGTTTAACTTGCGTCACCTGGAAGGGAGGAAGGTAAGGGAAAAGACGACTCTACACGCCTGAGGGAGAATTTGTTTACAAATATGTTCGTGAGGGCACGAATACATGTTCATGAAAGCATAAATACTTTTCCCCCTGCCCAGAATCTCTTTGATCAGCGTATAAGGCATGAAGCCTCGTTTAAACTTCAACTGTCATCTGAATTCATGAAAACAGTATCTTCCTCTGGGACTATGACCAACTGCCTCTTCGGGAATGTGTATTTATTTCTTGAAGAGGGAGTTCAGACAGGTGGTCCCTTACGTCTTGATCTTTTTCACAAAGAAACTAAATAATTTTTAATGTACATAGCATTTACCTCCTAAAAGAGACTACTTAAAAAAAAAAATTACATCATTCTTCTTTGGCTTCCTCGATAAACCCTTTACTTATATATGTAATACTCGTTTAAAAAAAAGTCTTTGTTTTTCGTTTTACGTTATCGAAACAGTAAAAGTACTGTAAAGCGCTTAACATATCACTCAAATCTACCTTTTTTTCACATTGAATAGATCAAGGCTTTGTGGGTGGGTGTGTGTGTGACGAGTTGCCAATTTGTGTGCGGGGAGGACACTGTATGCTTTAAGGGTTCCTCCTGTTATCCTTTCATATCTATTTTACAAATACATATTTTTTTCTTTTTTCTATGGTCAGCGTTCACCTCCTCTGCCGTGGACTGGTTTCATCTGACAACTACCCTGCTGCTATGGAAGTGTTCCCTAACGAGTTTCCTATTTCTTTAACAGTTTCCTCCTGCGCCCTACAGCAGAACGATTTCATTCTTTTTCAACAATCCCAAGCCCCTCTGGGAACTCAGTGATTGTTACCGTGTCTCCTCTCGTCATTCTGTCTTACGAAGTGGATAGATTTAGGGACGCTAAACTCTCCCCATAGTTTAACTAATCAGTCCAAAAACAATGATTGCCGCATGACATCACCATATGCCGTTAAAGGTAGGGAGACTGTCAGCAGATAAATAAAAAACCACGACACCCGCTCTGCACCCACCAGGAGATGAATCACAACCAGGGAGCCAGAGGGCAATGGCTAGGGCGCTCCCTGAAGCAGTATAAAATCGTCTGGCGTTAGCCAGAACAAAATCCGTAGAGTCTTACTTGAAACAGTAACAAAAGAACATTGTTTCCCTCAGCGGGTCCCTGGAGACCCAGGTCTCCCAGCTTACCTAACGTTCCTGCTTGGAGGGGCAAGGCCTTTCTTCCTAAATCCAGGTTAGGTTAGGTGAGATGAGGTGAGGTGAAGTGAGATGTAGTTTGGTTAGATAAGGTTAGGTTTAACGTTTTGGGTTAAATTACGTTAGGTTCGGTTAGGTTCGGTTAGGTTAGGGCGCCTGGAACCAGGACTCCCAGCAAGGGGCAAGGCCTGCGTACTTCTGACGTGTGTCCTTTGTTCTTTTCTAATCTCTTGTATACCAAATCATGAAAAAAGCCTTCGTCTTATACCAGCCTCAATTCAATTTCATAGCTTCTGTTCCGGAAATGTTATGCTCACTATACTTCCCCTCCTGCAACTACGTTTGGCATCTACGTTCACCTTTGCAACATTGTTCTTCCCAGACATTTACTTCTCCAGACTGTTGCTTTGAAAATGAGACCTAATACTGATGGTACATTAGTCTACTGACTTTGGTTCTTACGTCTTGTTTCTGGAAGTTCTCAACACGTACAAAGAGTGCATTCCTTTTTGGTTCATTTCCCCCTTCCAGGTTCCAGTACACCCAACAGACATTCCTCTAATTAGAATCTTCCATCATATTTACTTGAAGGCAAATCTTGCCACCTTCTGCATAATTATATCACTTTTAGGATCACTAAATCTTTTAGAAAGATTGTATACCATCTGCACAATTCAGCAAATGTTTTTAATCATAATCGTCCCACATTATATACTGCATGAATGGACCATCATTCATTTTCATATAATGGATCTGTAGGTTCTTTCTTAGCACGATGTTCAGCCCCTCTTATCTCTTATCCTCCCCTTAGTTGTTACTGTGTACATTTCTAGGAATTGATATACGCACATCTATGTCGTGACCAAGACCATCCAACTCCCCAACCCCCTGTTTCTTCTCTGTCATACGTAATGCAGGTGTTTCCCTGGGGGATCTGTCATACAGAGCTGCTCCGTCATAATATTTGTCTCAATTATGCTAATAAATATAAAGCGATCCTGGAACCTGAAATGCTGAGCTAAAGCTTACAGGACAAGAGGTTCGCATCGAAGGAAACACTTCTTTCCAAACAGTTCCTGAAAGCTGGAACAAACACCGTACTAAAGTCATAAATGTCAATCCAGTAAACACATTAGACTGATTAAAAAGAAACACTAGACGATTATTCCCATTCTGCAGGTGACAATTAACTAGATAGAAAAAAAAACTAATGTACCTTAGTTACAGTCTAATATGGCTTCCATCATGTGTTTCTTGTATCTAAGCATAATAATACTTGGGTTGATTTTCTCTATACGACATTCAGGTGTCTGCTACTCACATCCGTCCACCTCTGTATACAGTACCTTCAGTTTAGATATTGCATTCTTTGCATTTCCTTAATTTGCAATATCTTTACCGGTGCTGTCTCTGTTTCTCTGGTTTCTCCACTTTCCTTTTCTTTTTCTCCCTCTGAACTATCTTAATATCTATCTATTTCCTACCTTGTCCTAACTTTTTCACTGAACATCCTTTTAGAACCTTGTGCGTGTGTGTAAGTACGTGTGATTATGTGCATGTCATTACTTGTTTTACTTAAGGGAAGGAAGTCTTAAACTTACATTGCTCCGTCTTTTAATCTTTTCTACATCATATTACCTGAACTTTATAATGGTCTCTGCATCCATTACTCCTTCATTAGCTTGTTCCGATCAATCATATTCCTTTAATATACAAATATTTTCACATCTTTTCTGATTGGTATTTTGCTTAGGTATTTGTTTTGTACTTCTAATTCCTTGGTTCCCACCAATTTCAAACAACTGTTCATTAACAACCAACAGATGGATCTCTAAAGCTGTTATCAATGTCTCCCTTCCTCCTTTCCCTTTACACAGTCGCCACCCTCTCACTGAACGTTTGCTCGCTTACTTCTGATAAAATGTCTGCTGCCCTCAGATCTTCCCTAGCGAATCTTAATTAGTGATACGTAACCTAAGTTGAATCTGACATATGTTGTTAATATATTTCTGAATATCTTAATTATATACGCGATGGTAATTATGACACTGATTAGTATCTAGTCCACCTTCATAATGCTCTTCATGTGGTGATCTGGTGGAGGCTGGGTACTGTGATAACCCTTACGTCCCTTTCACATACAATTTCCGGTAATTTGTTTCCCGTAAGATGACGACCACAGCCTAGCCTATCTGAGTGCGTCCCATCTTCCTCACTCTGCTGTTGGCCAGGGTCTTTCATCTGTATCGACTATAGCTGCAGCCCTATCCAAAAATTCCCAGGATTTGGCTGGAGGGACCAAATCACAAATTCAACCAAGATAATGAAAAAATAAAAGTTTAAACTGAGAGTGGTATGCACAAACACATTGTAACGTACGAGAACTTAGGTTTTTTTGAGTTACTTGGATGTCAAATTGAAATACGACTATCAGTCAAATTCTTATAGAACTGAATACAGGTGTGTTATGAGGTAAAGTTTTATGTAAATAAAAAAAATATGTTTATGATATTTGATACACTAAAAGTGTATCAGTCCCTACGACCATGGCGTCTTCAGTGACACGTTGGTACAGGAACTTCATGACTGTTTCTCTCCCCACATAAGGACCCAAGCGTTCCCAGCTGATTTTCCTTTAGTTAATATTGATCATAATCACAGCTTTTCCTCCTGGAAGAGCTTGCTTCCCTGTCTCCTAAATCATCCTGATAGAGCATATATCATAAAATTTTAACCTAATCTTTCAAAACTTTTCGTTATGAATTTCATACTATCGAAACATTTGGGTAAGCTTTTCTTTCTCTTACTCATTGTAAACTAACAGGATCACCGTCCATCACTTAGGTAGTCTCTTACTAGAAGGATCAGATCTCTTCCTCTGCCTTCCCTTTTCTTCTTTACTATGATGTGTCCTCTGGAAAAGCTTATAAGCACGGCTGTTCCAGATACATCGTTTGATTTCCACCATGCGGTTACTGATATTCACATTGCATTGTTTAAGGTCCGGACTCTCGAGTGGAACTGTCAGCTCCACCACATAAACTACGAATACCTGTTTTGAGACTTCCATGCGGTGATACAGTACTTGAAACCATTACTGCCTGAGCACGACGGTGCGATTCTTTGGTATTTTTCTTTCCATTTTGTTAACTGGGGAGGGGAGAGGGAGGAACGGAAGCAGAGGTCCTTGGTATTGCTCTGGTTGGGTTGTTGGAGTGGTATAACTGAGGAGAGAGGGTCCCGGAAACACGTTAAACAACAGCAGCAATGCTTTATTGGTTAAGGTCCATAAAATGAGATAGCTCAGGACAATGAACTACAACTGGAGATGCAGGATTATAGTGAAGACGAGGTAAAAGATACGTCGAGTAATACGAGACAGGCTTGGCAGGGGTCCAGTGTTGCTGTTGAGAGTGTCAGATGAAGCAAGAGCACGTGGGAGAAGTGCGTACGGGCTGCCGAGTTTACGTGGAGCTCCTGTAGGATGTGGGTGTGGCATGTAATGCGGCTCCTGGAGTGTGCTGCGGCTCCGGTTTGTGCTTGGGTTGCAGGAGTGCTGTGGGCGTGGCCATAGGTCCCTTGTTACAGCTGTTGCTCGTGACGGGCGGAGGCGATGTCCCACGCGAGTACTATCGAAGGTGGCCGTCGGAGACGAGGCACCACAATGAAACTTCCCAGGAAGATGAAACGTCAGGAGTCACGTTGGGACTTCTACTAATGTTTGGAGGCACCCAAAGGGCGGCTTGAATCTGGTCTCACATCGCCAAGACCTCAGGCACTGAAGGGGAACACTTGTTGTCTAGAGCGAATCAACTGCCTGACTGCCTTACTGCGGTGATACCCCGGTATATGAGAGGCAGGGAGGTCGTGTTGTCGAAGCCAAATGTCGCAAGCTTTGACGTCTCTCCATTGCTGGTGGACTGAAAGTGGATCTTCTTATGGAAAGGGTCAGGCTATCTATAATTACTGTGGCATCTTTTGATCTGCCACTGCCGAACATCGAGTATGGATGTCCTGAGATAATATCACAGGTAAGGCCGTAAGTTGGGCCACCTAACTAACTTCTCTGGGGATTATTAGGTCAAGTGAGGTCACCTGCTGTGACCTGCCACCAAGTCAGGGCGTCGTCAGTAAGGTAACACTTTGTGAAGTGACAGTGGATCGCTACAGTATGATAGCCTCATCTTTAACCTGACCCTTAAGGGTTAGGTTAAAAGCCAGCTTATCATTCCTAAAGATCGCACCGTCTTGCTCAAAGGTCATATCGTTACACTCAAGGGGTTATGTTAGGAACTACGAAAATTTTTTCATTAGGAGGAAAACAAAAATAAAAGACAAATACATAACTAATCACTCCAAGGTTGAACCGCAGATAAAAACTAACGCTAAAGGAACACGTCTAAAGCTGAAACAGCTGTCTCTACCAGCGCTTCTAGCCGTCCCGGTAGTGACCAGAGTAGGTATGAGTGGCAGCTGTGTGACGCTATACATGAGCTCCTCGAGCGCAGTAATCAGAGCCGCTCGCTCCATCGCTCGTTTTATGATTGGCTGAACCCGATGTACGAAACCCTAATACACACTGCCCTGCACACTGTCTTTAAATGTCCTGGCTGGAGATACTGTGAACCTTGTGTTTCCGACACGTCACTGGCCCGCGAAATATGTAAATTATTACGTAAGTGCGAGTGTAGCCAATGTTGGTGTTGGCAAAGTTGGCGTGGCCGGAGTGTGTGGCTGGAATGTGGCATTCGGGCAGGATGCACCATGCTTCTATCGCCACCCTCGTGTCCAATTCGTTCTAGGTTATCAAAACTTAGCCTGATCATTGACGTTCTACTTCACGGAGAGTCTTCATCAAAACCTTTTTCTCTTACCTTGTAATATTACTAATAAATCTTACGAATAACGAATCGTAATCATTCTGTTCATAATTTTTTTGTGCAACTGCACCATTGCTCATCATCATCCATACATTAAAAATTTGCTTACTGGTGAAGTCCAACCTCAGTAAAACTATCCTTCTACTAACCTTGATAAATACCGCTGTCATACTCATGGCAATAGATTATAACACAGGTATGAGAGGAGCCTAACATAGAAGCAACGTTTCATGAGTTATCTTCTTTATAGTATGCGATTGGGGGTGCATACAACTGTTAGGTATCTTACAATAGATGAACGCTTTATAGTTATTCCCTTACCAAAAAAATTAGAATGTAAGCGCTGTTATGACAGATAAACCTGATTTTACTACCTTCAAAGATTAAATTGAAACTCCTCCCACCAAAGATGAATTAAAATTTCTACCATCAAAAATAAAATTAATCTGTCAGTAAAGATTAAACTAATTTTGATATAAATAACTACGGTCTTTATTGCAAAACTTCTATATACGCGGTGCACCTTCCCAATTATTTGGGTTTGGAGTTTTTCTCTTACCCGCACTCCTATGAGAGGATATGAGATTCTTGAAAGTTAAACACGTAGTACATAGCACAGAAGAAAATCCTGTCAATTAAAAAAAAAATCATTTTTGTCTACCGATTACCATTACGGTACAATGTTAAAATTACTTTTTTTTTACCAACGATATCATATTTACATAACGAATTGATTGTTCACTGTGTACACTGTGCACTTATATCATGTATACACAGTGAGAGTTTCAGAGCAATCCTGCCGAAATACAATTAGGTAAGAACAATTAGGTAAGAGCAGTATGGGTAAGCGGCATGACGGAGCGGCAGCGTTGCTCAGCAACGTTCATTGAACACCAACGCCTACTGGAAGCCGTTACCATAACAAAACACACACTGTCACCCGTAACGCATAACGCAAGACTTCGTAACATTCAACCAACGAAAAAAAAATGTACTGAAATTATTTCCATTACAGTAAAACAAGTACACTACGACAAACAATTTCCAACCATACCGTATACCGAGGTGTACGTCATTATCTTGCAACAAGTATATCTATGGGTGGAGTGACAAACTTAATGTACCTGAAACAGTGGTGGTAATACAAGTAAACGTAGGAAGTCACGACAGTCCAGAAATAATAATGAGGAAGGAATACAGTGAAGGCCAGAGCCAGTAGTAGTATGTCCGTTAGATTGACGAACCGGCTACCCTTCAAGACAGCAGTGTGTACTACTATGAGAAAGGCCTGCTAACCTTGAAGACGATAGTGCGTACGACTGACTTAACGTCCGGGTTAACCTTGAATGCAGGAGCCACCAGTGTGTACAACTGACTGACGGGTCGGTTAACCTTGAAGACAGACACAAGAGAGTACAACTGACTAATAGGGTCAGCTGAACTTGAAGACAGAGCCACTAGTGTACATCTAACTGATGGGTCGGCTAACGTTGCAGACAGAGCCACCATTGTGTTCGGCGGACTAGAGGCGTCTAACCTTCACATAAGACCCCCGCTCACCTCACGCGCCTCCTACCGACACAACCCACAAATACCTACCTCAGCACAGTGCAGCAATAAACAACTGCATATACACCTATCAACTTTATCTTATCATAGTTCTAATTTTCACTCCTTTCCCTTCA
>JAUUED010020983.1:0-11031 GCA_032361865.1 Panulirus pascuensis | reverse complement strand
CTCTCTATATTTCTATTTGGGCCCGGCCTTGATGTGGACTTTTGTCCGTGACTGGAGCCTTCAACATAAAAAAAAAACTACCCCTTTTCACACAGTCTTCCAAACCTAGTCAGTAACTGCTGCAGTTTCTCACTAGAAACTTCTACCAGTGCTGTATCATCGGCAAACAACAGCTGACTCACTTCCCAGGCTCTCTCATCCTATACAGACTGCATACTCACCCTTTTCTCTAAGACTTTCGCATCATCTCCTTCACCACCCCATCCACAAACAAATTAACAACCATTTCGACATTACTCACACCTGCCACAGCCCAACCTTCATTTGGAACAGATCACTCATCTCTCTTCCTACTCCTACACGTCTTACACCCCATATATAAATTCATTGCTTCTAGCAGCTTTCCTCCCACACCGTATATTCTTAAGACCTTCCACAAGCATCTCTATCAAGCCTATTATATGCCTTCTCCAGATCCATAAATGCTACATACAAATCCATCTGTTTTTCTAAGTATTTCTGAAACACATTCTTTAAAGCATACACATGATTCACACATCCTCTACCACTTGTGAAACAACACTGCTCCTTCCCAATCTGATGCTCTGTACATAACTTCACCCTCTCATCATTACCCTCCCATACAACGTACCAGGTATATTCAACAAACTTATACCTCCTTATTTTGAACACTCAACTTTAACCCCCTTATCTTCATACTAATGCACCATATATGCATTCCACCAATCAGTATGTTGAGAATCCAAACCAATCAATAACCCACTCACCCCCTTTTTCAATAAACTCAACTGCGTTACCATCCACTCCAGCCGCCTTGCCATATTTCATCTTACGGAAGGCTTTCACCACCTCTTCTCTCTTCAGCAAACCACTCTCCATGTCTCTCTCACTTCGCATACCACCCCGACCAAAACACCCTACGTCTGCCACCCTGTCATCAAACACACTCAACATTCCTTGCAAACTAATCAATCATTTTTTCCTCTAAGGCACAGCCTTCAGTTCTAGAGGCTACTTCTCTCACTTGGGAAAGAGACGCTACGCCCACTCACTGAGCTTTTGGTAAACTCTATAAGCCACTAATAGACTCCCACAGCCATTAGTAGACTCCCATAGCCTCTTGTAGCTCCCTCAGCCACTAGTAGACATCCTCAGCCACCGGTACTCTCCCTAGCCACTATAAAAGTCCGCCAGTCTCACTTTGGCTCCCTCAGTCACTAGTAGACTCCCTTAGCCACCAGTAGGCTCTTTCAGGTACTAGTAGGCTCCCTCAGCCACTATTAGAATATATCAACCACCGATAGGTTCCATTCATGGCCATGAATAAGAAAACTGTATGAGCATAGATTCGTTTAGTACTTACTGTCATTCGTTACAAGTCGGGTTTTTCCAGTGAGTTTTTTAAGGCTTGAAGAGTTAATGAATTATCTTTTGTAGAATACGTTTTTAACTCAAGGATGAAGGAAATCCCTCCTTGTCTGAATGTTAGAAATTATTCGAATAAACAATACACTACCAATGTCCTGAGACACCATTGCAGGCTCAAGGCACTCTTGTCTCCAACACCCAGAAGATCCTCTTGATGATAATCCGAGCTACCGTCACGTTGGTTCTGTCATAACTATTGCCATCTCGTAACACTGAGATCACACGGGCGTCAACTTAGAATATCAACTGAATGCAGAAATCCTCAAATACAGATATGCAACACTCCAGTCGCTTAGAAGATTCGGTTATGGTGATTGTTTCCAGACTTACTTGCTTGCTTTGAGTAATCTAGTGCCGGGAAGGGTCTTGTCAGCCCTTAGCGGACACAGGCAGGCGAACGTTACCTCCGAGAGAGACAGAGCAACTGTGAGACACGACTCAAGCACTCGCCTGGTACATATATATACATATGTTGAGGGGTAGCACGTTGCTACCCAGAGCGCACAAAATAATCTGAAAAATTTTTACGGCGCATCACACTGTTAGTTACGAAACAGAGCTATAACACTGGTACCTCAGACTTTCGCATGATCCTGTGTGACATGTCCTGTTACCGTCCTCCATTTAATATTGCATTTCAGTTGAAAAACACGAAAGTTTGTGAAATGTAAATACTTCGTGGAAGTGGAAATGTTTTCCATATCATACTGAAGAGATTACAGGCGTAATCAACTCTCACTGTGGCCGGGTCTTCATAGATAACATGATAATGTGTCATGTTTTTGCCCCATAACGGAGGAGGAGGAGGTTACAGGAGACACTTGAGACACAGAATGTGTATAGATAAACTGATGTTGTCTGTGTAAGAGTAGTGCCTCAGAATACTGATCTTTAATCGTCGAAGATACGACGCTATGGTATGACGAACTGACCTTGAAGTGACCTTTCTGGGCTGGGTCAAAGACCAGTCTGTCTTGAATAAACGGGGTCGCACCGTCATGGAATAAAAGGTCAAGACCCACTTCAACACCCTGGACTTGTGAGCCACAGACTGACTGCGATGGTTGTCACCGCCTCACGCTGTCCTAAACAATGAAATTCCACAGATGGTGTATAGATCATGTTGTTTGATTGTGACCTGTTGGAATTTATTAAAAGAGTTCACATGGTCACAGAGGATCAGATCTGGAGGGAGATGAAGTTAGTCGAGGTTTACATTGTACTCAAAGGTTCTCCTTATTAAGATCCTACCACGTCTGGTGAGGTAATTACTCATGTATGTAACAGATTAAAAGGAATAGTATTAAGAGACTATGATGCACTATAATGTACCGTGCATTGTAGATCGACATGATAACGCAGCTGTTTACTGTGATGTATAAGATACGACTTGATAATCACGGTGGGCCGAACACTTTTTAAACACTTAGAAAATATTCTTTCGTTAAAGCAAAATCTGAGGAGACTCATGACTGAGATCGTCCTGATAGATTGATCGACATTAACAGGCTCACCACCCTGAAAATTACTCCTCCAAATATTGCCACAGTCGAACAAGAACACGAAGAAAATGTATCAAATGTCATTGCAACTGGATGACCAATTGTACATTAGATGGTGTAGTCAAGAGACCTGTCTTGCAGGAAGCTGTTCGTAGGAATGAGTGAGATGATCTTCAGCTAAGGTGGACCAGGATTTTGGAGGCAGATGAGACCGTAATCAAATCTGGATATCAATCAACTGACGGTATGGTGATATATCTCACACGTAAACGAAACACAATAGGACGACTCGCAAATTCAAGAGATAAAATGAGTGAGTCAAGCAATGTGGAGATGTCTTTGTTCATCCTGATATCATGTGATATTTTCCCACCGAGTGAATTGGATCAGAATATTAAGTGCATTGACAAGAATAGATGCTTGACTAGGGAGCGTCCTTGTGTAATTGCAGGGTTGCCAACCTCGTGGTTTGTGTTACCAGTGAGTATTTTGAACATGGTATTTGTTATCCTACGTTATCGTGTTATGGTATATTTTTTTTAATCAAGTAGTGAACCTACATGATGTGGCGGTTAGCGTTCTTGTCCCTGACGCTCTCACGGGTTGCCCCAAGTCGAGAGTATATAGGTTCGAATCCTGGTTGCGGCAGTCGGTCCACGGTCAACCCAGCTGTTCATTTATCCTAAGTTGCCCGTGCCGTCTCAACTGACGTAAATATAGGTAATGGATTGTGGGAATTATGGAGATATAAGGAAAGTGGACTCTCGAGCTAAAATATATGATATGTTAATTCTGAATAGGTTACGTCTGTAATGTAGCGCTGACAAGCTTAAGCTGGAGTATACCATGAGATGGGATGTATAGAGCAGGTCATAGGACGAAGGTTATTAAGTGAACTTCGCTCCATATTTCAAAAGAGTGAAATGACATATATACTGTTTATTGACAACAGTAGGGCCCATGACAAAGCCTCGCGTCTTAAGGTGGGTAGATAACCCCCTAATCCATAGGATGTGGTCAAAAGTTTTAGCCATTGGAAGTCACGCACAAATATGCAAAGGATATCATCTTCAAGCCTGAGACGATGTTTTAGTATCATGTGGGGGCACTTCAGAAGGAACCCAACTAAAGCTGCCCGCTCTCTGTAGTGCACACAGACCAGATGATGACATGAGACGGCCTCTTGAAGAGTTTGTGTCATCATTATAATGGATGATATAGATTTCCTTATCGCATCGCGGGAGATGTGCTTAAGAAGAACCTTTGACGCTGTATTAGATTACCTTAATGCGTATGGAATGTTGCTTACTACCATTACTAATGATGATGAAAATGACTGTATCTGTTGTTATAGATAGTGATACACATGATGAAGTGGTGCTATTGGCTGAAGGGCCAGAGATACGTAATATCTTGTCCAAAAACATTGTCATTTATCGCTTGGTTCACCGAGATAGTGAGATAAGTTCGGTGTGATGGTAAAGAATTGCATTTTGTCATGGCCAAGATTGTATATCTGTCAGGGATTCTCACCACATCAAATGTGAGGTAAGGTTATTGGTTGTTAGTGGTAGTCAGTTGGTCATCACTCCTATGATGAACTGTCCTGGGTTTGAGGAATGAAAGATTGAGTTTTTACCGTCTTTTTATAATGAAAAATTACTGGTTTACGATCTGATGAGTCTTCAATATACTTCAGTAACTTAATTCTTAGAGGAGTGATTTAGAGCAATAGATACGGTTACAAAGCGAGAAGTACCTGTTAAACATAATGTAAGATGAACAAGGGGTTGGAAAGAGTGGAGAAAGACATGCACTGTGCTTGGCTAGGAGGTGGTTTGAAAAATATTGTATAATTTCCAGTGGAATGGCACTTATACACTGTGGAGAAAGAATAAACAATAGAGGAGAGTGATTGGGATTATTTTCTCTAACGATAATTCGAATATGTCGGAGTTTATGAGGATCAGAGACAATGTGATGGAGAACCACTTGTAAAAACCAATAGATTCCGTGAAAACCACACGCAGCTTCATATAGCAGGAGCGGATCCAGAGACGGGAGTTTCAAGGAGCCCAGAACCTCATTTTTTCAGTAAAAGGGCACCTGGATCTTGCTATATATGATTGCTGTCATTCATCTTAAATGACAATGAATTTTTCTATACACCTTTAGATCCATCAGTGGTGTTAAATGGTAACCAATGTAATGCTGATTTTTTTTTCTTGTATGTTACGAACTAGAAATACTATAATTCTTTTTGGAGAAAGGCATTATTGATGTATTGGATTACAGTGCTTTTGAAAAGCTCGTTGGAGTTTTATAAATGTGTATTGATTGAGGACAATGTTTCATATTATTTCTTCCTTTTACCACTCCATGTGTTCCATCTTCTCTTTCCATTTATTATCAACATCATTTTCAAATGTCTTCGGAGAGTAAGAACTGCATCTTCCTGAAGGCTAGAAGGATACACGAGCCAGTCAACTGAAATTTATTGCTCTCATTATAATATTAGCGTAATAACATACGTATAGAGCTGCCAAGAATATGAACACCATATTAAAGACAGCAAATAATCCTACTATTCTGTAGGGTGTTGTCAACTCCGCCTTTGGTGCGTGGCTACGGATGAAAACTTTGCAATCCTTCTCAAAAATAGAGATATACATATCTGTCTTAATCCAGAAACTGCTGGTTACATTGCCACGCAAGATTACATCTGAATACTAAAGGAATGACGATTTCGGAACTGAAAGAGTATGGGAAAGATTATTATCAGCAAACCTGAGGTGTGTTGGAGTTTGTTCCTGTGTCCTCTTGGAAAGTACTCCGCCCATCGTCACGCTGCCTAAAGGCTAAGTAGTAGTATATTTCATGCATATACCATAAGGGATGGGCTTATAAAATCTTATCTCATAACCACGGTAGTGGACAATGAAGAGCAGCAGTACTCTGTTGGACGAAGCTAATAATATCGAATTCCCGAATTTTTCTCTCAGGAATTGGAGATACATAAGGTAGGAAAATTTCACTCCGTTCTTTTACAAGTGTAAGAAAATTAAAGCGTGAGTCCAGAGGATCAGTGGCTGTGTTAACTGATCTGCCGCTGCAGCAGATGGTATCACCAAAGACGTCACTCATTTTGGACATTCCTTCGAGGGCATCGAGCAACGATCGTCAGCTGTCCGTAATAATCATTTGCTGAAGTCCCTCAAGAGGGCCATCACCCGGTCGGCGAGCATGTTAGCCGTGTCGTCCTTGGTGTAGTCCGTGGCGTAATCGATCGTATACTTGCACGAGTCGCGGAAGGTGTATAGAAGGTGGAACTGCGCGAACAGACACGAATGTACGTCGGTGCACTGCCACAAGTCGGTCATCTGGACGTGCTCGCCCTTCCCCGGCAGAAGGGTGTGTACATTTGGCATAGAGCTGATCCCATAGTCGCGCGTCACCTCAATGGGAGCATCGGAGAACAACAACGCCCCCTTGGGAGAAGTTCTCGGCGTGACAATCTGCCGGGCTGCCTCCTGTTCGAGCACGAAACCTGATTTGAGCTTTTCTTTCAGCGTCTGGTGGAAGTTCCACGAATATTCCCAGAAGTGTTGGCGGACATTCTTGTGGGTGTCGACCACAATGGCCATAGTACGAGTAAGAAGGCCCAAGGGAAACGAAGGGCTGGGCTTCATGTAGCGTCGAAGGTTCGTGGTCAGGTTGATAGATATATCGTGAGAGTCATCTTCGACTCCGGCGTCCCTCACCATCTCCACCGTGGCCGTGTTGATCAGCGCCTGGAACGCGGTGCCGAAGGTGACTCCGGCGCTCTTGCAGTTGCTCAGGAAATTCTGGAGTACGTTCTTCTGGATGGCCAGCACGACGTGACTGGAGGCTGGCGGCCCAGCGTTCTCGGGACGAGGAAAGGCTTTAAGGAGAGTCGGGGTCTTGTCGGCCCTCCGGATGTACTCCTCCAGCTCCGCCAAGCGCTCGGGATCCTTCAGAAGCTGCTCCTTGATGAGGTGATTCTGCTTCAGAATACCCTCGTTCGAAACAAATTCGCCAAACATTAGTTCATCGTTGATTGCACGGCCGCCAACAACGTCGTTGAGCAAGTCGAGGAATTTTTGCATCAGGAATGTTGAGCTTGTTCCATCTGCGACACCGTGGTGGCAGACCAAGGCCATGTAGGACTTGTAGGGGAACCTCTCCTGCAGTTCCGGGATGGGGCAGACGATGTCGTCAACGGCGGGGATGAACCATACCTTCCAGAGAGGCTCTCCCTCCATGAACCGTTCTTGGAGTATTTGCTCGACCATCTTCACCTTGTTTGGTTGGTCCTCCCACACCTGGAAATAGGAGGGAAGATGGGAAGATTAGATTATAAGCCCCAACCACGTTCTTGACTCGTATTAGCATAAATTTTTGATGTATGTTCTCCTCTTGCTCTTTTACTGAATTCTGCTGAATGCATTTTTGTAAAGAATTGCAAACGTTATTTTGCCTAACCGTTGCTGTGGCGTGTATTGAATACTCTCATCCTATACCTTTACCCGTTATCACATTTCATATTCTCACGCTTACCTTCCTGTTCTTTTTTTCTTTGTCTCTCTTATTGCATCATTCCCTCCAACGCTGTTCTTTCATGTTTTGTTAAGATTTTTCGTCTTGGGAATTCATGACAGTGTTGTGCATCTCTTTATCCCTATTCCTTTGCAAAGAGTGTGCCTGTGGTGCTCTGTCTCTGTTGGTGGTGGTGGTGTTTTGCACAGCCATTTCCCACCCAACAAACATGAACCTCATGTTGTAGTGATGTGTCCCCGATCCGTCCATTCTATGGTCGAGACCACAAACCTCCCTCTAGCCTGCACCCTTGTCCAAGGCATCGACAACTCATTTGGTTGAAACATAGATAATATGTGTGTGTGGGTGTGTTTGTGTGTGTGTGCGCGCGTATGCTACCGGACTATAACTGCTTGTGGTTACGCATCGAGCGAAAAGTCACCTTCGATGAGGCTGTATCATCGTCAGTGGACAGAAAGGAGTACAGTATCGCAGAGGAACTTCCCAAATGCTTTAAGGAATCTATCGTTAACCTGCAGGACTTTAACCCTCACGAGCAATATGCCCGTTTATTGCCGAGTGTTTAACCTACCAACTGTTTTACCTCGCTTCAAGAATATCACCATTTCCAGTCGGCCATGTGTCTTCTCCGAAACAAAAGAGATGGAAGTAAAGCGTCAGATGCCATCCCACACCACCCTAATGCAGCTGAGATGGATGTGAATTGAGTATCGTAAGTGCAAGGAATAGATGAACATTTCAACAATGACCCGTCAAAGGAAAGGATGGGTTGCATTGCGTAGGACCTCACCTTGAAGTCGATGGGAGGGTTTTTACTTCTGTACCACCACAGGCGTCCCTCTCGTTCCCTCAGACACAGCTGGTGGAGGAAAGACTTCCTGGGGAACACAATAGAAACAGATCATGACCTGTGGGGGGCGCTAGTCTGCCTGGTGGCTACAGTCTGTACAACACTAACTAGGTCATACCTTTTTTTCCGACAGGGATACGAAACTGACTCTTTTCATACAGGGACAGTGTCAACCAATAGAATATTTCATATAATAAAAGGTTTTTGCAAGTAATTAAGTCAGTTTTGAACGTCAAGGAAATCAGTGACACAGTTAATGAAGATGTATGCCTAGTGTTCATGGTCCTAACTAAGCAGGAGAGAGAGAGAGAGAGAGAGAGAGAGAGAGAGAGAGAGAGAGAGAGAGAGAGAGATAGAGAGAGAGAGAGAGAGAGAGCTGAATATGAGACTGGTGATTGACAGTGTGGTTTCAGGAGTAGCACAGGATGTATTCATAAATTGTTTGCCTTGTAGGATTCGTGTGAGGAATACGTAGATCAACAGAAGGATTAAAATGTGGCATCTGCGGATCTGGAGAAACCGTATGATAGGGCTGATAGAGATGCTTTGTGGAAGGTGTCACGAATATGTGGTATGAAAGGAAATCAGCTGGAAGAAGCGAGAATTTTTGACCATGACTAAGGCGTGTGTACGAGTAGCCACTAGAGAAGAGGGTGAGCGAAGACGAATGCGGGTGTGTGGCTTGAGTGCATTTCTTTAACATGGCTGTTTAATCTATATACGGATGGGTTAGTAAGGGAGGCGAATTTCTAAGTCTGAGTCTATTGAGGATGCTATGTCGAGACGAGACACAAATGAAATGAGAGAAGAAAGAACAAATATGAGGGATGTGGAGGAATGCAGTGTAATGTCATTATCATATGAGTGCATTTAGTTCTGTGTAGAAAAAGAGAAATCATTATTGAAAAGGAGAAAAAGTGTAATAGACAGGACAGAATCTTGAGGGACATCGCTGTTGATGGAGAAAGAGGAAGAGGCTGATCCATGAACAACTGCAGAGATAGATCGGCTAGAGAGGAAGCTAGATATGAAGGAGCATAGTGAGGGAACAAAACTTTTCCATTCACGTCAGTATTGTGCTAAGTGTATTCCTTCGAAACAATGAGGAAAAACAATCACTTTTCATTCATTATTGTGTTATTGGGCTCAGTGTATTCATTCAAAACATAAAAGTAAAAACAATCACTTCCGGGCAATTCACCACAAGAGAAATAGATAATAAATCATAACTTTTCATTCAGGTTGGCATTGTGCTACAATGTATTGATTTGGGGCAAAACATTGCATTTCATCCTCGATAATCCAATTAGATAACTGAAGTAATTTTTGATGATTATTCTAGTCATTATGTGAGAGAATAAAGATCACTAGAAGAAATATTAGAATCAAATAACATGACTAATTCGCAGAAATGTAATACATCTCTGAGACAGTGACGGCGTCACGTCCATGTTGGGCTCGCCCAAAGTTTATCTCAAGCTGATCGTTGCGTCATGTGACCGTCAGCTGCAGCTTGACTGCCTCATCGTGTACTACCTCACACAAACATGTAACTGCAGTACGACTGGTGTATATCATTGGATGAAGTCGAACTTTATGAAACTGATTGGTGCTAGTGAGTGTACGTATTGAGTGTATCCTGTATGAAGTGAGTTAGATAAAGAGAGAGAGATAAAGAGAAAGGGAGAGCCAGCCTTTTGCACACCACCCACCGGTACAGATGGACGAGCGCTTGGTGGACGAGGTCGGCGCTGAGGGGGACGGCGGAGCTGAGGGTGAACAGCGGGATCGAAAGGCGGGTGCCTCTCCTGTGTCCATCCTCGAACATCAGCTGCCTGTCGTCTAGCGGGTGCACCCAACCCTCCGTCGCTCCTGGGGCCTGGGCGGCGGAGATTGGCCTGGGCGTCCAGGTGGAAATGGAATGATCAATATACACATTCCTTTAGATCAACACAGTCAGGGATTATTAGGGAAAAAAAGTAAAGTAAATCAAATATTCGTGGTTATCACTTCTTCGAATTTGAATGATTTCTTTTCTATGAATTTTATTTCGTCATGGAGCTTCAAAAAATGAAACTATCAGCTATAAATAACAGAGAGCGATTGATAAAACCAACAGCTAATGAATCGTACATGTTTGTGTACTATGTCAACCCTGTTAACCCTCTCGTTATTAAATGTATCCCAGTGTCATCAGATTACTGTTATCAGTAGACTGTGATGCCCGATAATATCAGAGGTAATCATATCTCCAAGTTTCAGGCATCTCGATAACATTCGACGCCGTGATGGCGACTAGAAACAAAATAACACACGCGCACCTCATCACCCACTAACGGTGTTGGTATTTCATTTTTCTACTTTTGTTTTCCCCCAAAGACTCGACTGGCGGGGATCCACACGGATATACTCCACCTTGTAGACAATCCACCTGTGCAAATTGGACCTAACAATAAAGTGTAAGGAGATGGAACAGTAAAGTATAAGCAGGTGGAAAAGTAAAGTGCAAGCAGGTGAACAGCCTTATCTTAGAAGGTAGCGTCATGTGTCGATTACGGACCTCGGACTAAGGTCGCTTGCCTCGATAGTGCAGAGTAAGCTCAAGTAACAGTGTTGCTGGCGAGTGATGGATCAAGGATTGCACACAGCGGC
>JAUUED010016581.1:377-11079 GCA_032361865.1 Panulirus pascuensis | reverse complement strand
ATTGACGTCAGGAGAGCCTTAGTTTCGAGTTTGGGCTATAGCCAATCGCTACGTACTGAAAGCGCACAGGAAGAATTTGTGTATTTGTTTTAGAGTATAGCAGAAGAGCACAAGGTAAGTGCCTCAAAAGAACACCATTATTTACTTAATCACTAAAAGATATTTGGAAACGGGCATTGTTCCACAAAACCATGAACGACAAAATCTATTGGAGCCAGATCTTTTGCATGTAAAACAAAATCACACTTACTAATGGAATGCAGCCCCTACTTACAAAGCACTCCTGACACATTCCAATGAAATCCCTTCTCAAAAAGAACATACAAACATACTCATAAGACCACTCAAAAATCAGCCACAAACAAACATTACACCTAATTAGGAAAGTTATGAAAAACTTAAAAACAAATCATCCTTCACTCCCACTGATACGTGCAATGCATTCAAAATCTTAAAGTACTCCCCTGCGTCAGACCATGAAAGCACATTAAACTTTTCCATACAACACTTTGGGCCAGTCGCAATCTGAGCACTCACAGATATCATCAACTACTCCTGGCTATACAACATAATCTCTAACATCTTGAAATTTGCCAACATAAAACCTATCCTACAGCCATCTAAACCAACAAACTCCCCCTCCTCTTACCATCCTATAACATCTCTGTCTTCAGTAAACAAATTCTGTGAAAACTTAATCCACAACAGACTCAAGCAAATTATCCCATTGAAATCTACAGAACATGGCTTCAGACCCAACCACTCCACCACAACTGTACACACTGACCTCACAGAACACATCCAAGATGACCTCAACCAACCACAACTGCAGTCTGGCACAGTACAATTGGCAAGGGACATCAACAAAGCATCTGACACTTTCCCCTGATACATCCTCATGCAAAAGATACTTGACACCACCCTCCACAACAATGATGTAAAGTGGTTGGCAAATTTCACAGCCATCTTCCATGGCAGAGTCACTCATAATGGTTTCATCTCTAAAATCCTTAAACTCTACAATAGAATTCCCCAAGAAGCAGTTGTTCCTCCAACCCTCTTCCATCTCTTCCTACAAGACCTCAAGCAAACTACAACATGAAGGTCCTTTCATATGCAGACGACCTCACGATCACATCACAACACTAACACCACAGAAGCAACAAAAAAATGTAGCAGTACATCACATTGTTAGAATATGGCTTACCCTAGATGGAACTTCTGGATCTCTACAGAAGTTTTTAATCACTTTTTTTACCTCAGACAGACAGAAATCCAGTTTACACCCTCCGGTCACCCTGAACAGACAATCATTCACATTGAAGAAAATGTCAAGCATTCTAGGCATCACAAATGACATACACAAGACACTCACTTCCCTTGCCAGTTACAGCTAAATAAAATCAACACAAACTAAATACCATCAGAACACTGACTGGCACCAGATTTGGGCAGGAAAAATAATCCCTTAGCATCCTTTACAGACAATTCATCTATTCCACTCTAAACTAAGACTCGTCTTTCTGATCTTACATTCTCCCACAATCAAATACAACAAACCTTTAATCCAAACAAAATAAGGCACTCAAACAATCACTAGCTGCTTAGTAACAACTCAATATTTGCACAATGAAACAATTATTCCCTCAATATAATCCTACCGCTACATGTTCAGCACTCAATTCTTTGCAACAGCACCAGCCCATTCTCAGCCAAAACATTGCACAACCAACCACCAACCCCCAAACAGAAAACAAATGCTTAATGCTGCCTCAAACTTCAGCAACTTCTACTCAAAGAATCCCTAAACTCAGTAACTGTAACAATGATGAAACACATAAACGGAGAAATTACCTAACAAGTGCTATATAATACCCTCCCAACTCACACTTTACTGTCTATGCTCTGGACATCGCTCATCCCTAAACATAACTACAAACACTGATTCAAAACATCTTAGGGCACTTCATGCCCATGATGAGACTTCTATTATGAAGAAACTGAACACTTACTGCTCTGATGACCTGCTTTCTCCCCTAACAGGGACACACTTAACATCAATACACTTTAAGTAAATAATGATTACATAAAAATAGTTTACAAGATCTAGGAAGCCATTTGGTTATGAATACACATTTGAGGTGTTACAGATATTACAGAACTGAAAAAGTCATAATAGTTAATAGGCACCTAATCATATAAGAGCTTAAGAAGGTGGCTGGATATTTTCACACTTTGGATAAGCACATTAGTGAGGTACATCTAGATAGCAGGGCAGCAGACAAACAAGGGTGTTTAGAGAGTGAATAGTATGGTTTGCTCATTATGCACTTGACTGAACATTTAGTGATGAACAGTCACAGTGATACAGTAGATGACATACCACATAGCCTAATTAACAGAAAACTGACCTGTTCACTGCAGAGCCATCTAACTGTTCAAGGACTGTTTATGACATTCACAATGGTAGGTATAGGACTGTTTTTATATCTGTCTGTACGAGTTCTAATTATAACAAGTCAATTGTGGTGATGAAAGGTAGTCCATCTTGGAGGGGCATTGGGAAGGTGGAGGTATCTGAGACAGGTGTGTCAGCAGTTTATTGCCAAACTGTCATGTGAGCTGCTAGTATTGGTGGGAAAGGGTGGACAGGTTCAGCAAGACGAGAATCTCTTAGTAGCTAGTGTATGAAAGACCCAGGATGACTAAAACTGGTCCCTCTATGTAGCTGTTAGTGAGGATGACCGGGCTGGGGAGGCACAGGTGAGTTTTGGTAGAACGAGGATGGCATAGACATTCCTGAGCTCAACTGGTGGGATGCCTAGTGATTTCTCTTGGTGAAGAAGGTATGGACAGTATGAGGAAGACTTGACGATAGTGTTAAAAATGATTTTTCCAGTTTAAACCATGTCTATAGTGACACCAAGGATGTCAGGGCCTAGTAAGATGTCAGAGGTCAGGATGTTGTCTGCATCCAGGTTGATGCGCACCATTACAGTCTTGGTCTCGTTGATGGTGATGTTGTTAGCTATAGTCCACTACTGAAGGTTGCTGATGATATGCTGAAGGGCACTGAAGTTAAAAGAGTTGTTGATAGTGATACCAAAGGTGGAGTCATCTACGTACTTCCAGTAGTGGTTTGTATCCATCAGGGCATCACTGATAAGGATAAGGAAGTAGAGCAGCCCCATCTTGGAGCCCAGTGGTACACTGCATCTCAGTGGTAGTGACGTATATATGGTTCCCCTAAAGCAGACAGTTTGGTGTTGCCTGGTCAGGAAGTCTGCCATCCACAAATGAGATGCCACTGTAGTCCCAGGTCAATGGTTTTTCTTTATGATGATGTTATGGTTTACCAAGTCAAAAGCCTTATTGAAGTCTATGAAGGTGAGGGCCACTGAGGCATTGCACTTCTTCAAGTTGCAGTACATGAAATTCAGAAGGCCGACAAGGCATTGAGTCATGGAGGAAGACTACATGTTTCCAAACTGCTGTGGATTTACTGAATCAGCAATGTCAGAACATACCCAGTCAAACACAAAACTTTCACAAATTAGACTGAGGATTGGAGTGATTGCAACCGCGAATAGGGATAAGCTATTAAGAGACTCTGGGTTGGTGTAATTAGGTAGTGGAGTCACATATGCTGTTTTTCAAACTGTGGGCATTGACTATTTGAGTGAAGCATTAATTATGGCATTTAGCAGTGTAGCTGATACATGGTAAAATTCCTTGTATAGTTTCACTGGAATATCTATTGGTGTGGTTGAGCACTTGGTTTTAAGGCAATGAAGGGGCATAGCTACCTGATATTCGTTTACTGTGTTTGGGGGCAATGGGGTTGGTAGGCATGCTGGGACAAAGCCAATGTCGAGTTGTGGTAATCGTTGGCAAATACTGACAAAGTGGATGTTAATTTGGTGTGTGGCCTCCTCATTGCTAAGTTGGTCTACACAAGGGAAGGGGGAGAGCCTTCGCTTGTCACAGCCACTTAGTTCTTTTATTCTGTCATACCAATGACTGATGCTGGCCTGCTTTAAATGCTACACCTTGCTTGAGAAATAGGCCTTCCTCACCTAGCGGATGTGGACAGCTTCCTGAGATCTGTTTCATAAAGATAAAAGGGACTCCTGAGGCAGGAAGTAAGTATACATATATGAATATACATATCAATATATCTATCTAATATCATCCTAGGACCTCTTTCTAAGAAAGAGTCATGATGTTACCCAGGACATTTTTCCTGAGGCTTCTGCAGCCCAAGGCTGCACTACTTGCACTTGCAGGAAAATGTGGACTCCTTCAGAGTGAGAAGTTCTTTGATGATACTCTACTGTCAGTGATACACCCTTGTCAAAGATGATTTTTCACTTGCTGTGTGATCTCAAGCAGGAGGGGTCCAGAAACACCTACACCTACATTTATAAACATGCATACAGATCACATCACAAAGTAAATAATAAGATGAAAGAAAGAGAATACTGATCTTTAAAAGCCTGCTGATGACTGCAGCAGAGAGCCAGCAACACATCTAACAATTCCTAATGAGCATGTGAATGTCAGAAATATAAGAGCTCTACATTGCTAATAGAGGATGAGTCCACAATGTCAGTGGGAGTTGCTGATTGGCTGAATACAACCAGAATCTGAGCAAGACCTAAGGATACCTAACGATCATTCACAATTAGTGAGTGAAGGATTGTGCCTTCTCACCAAACTAAGAAGGTAAGTTAAGTCATGATTCATACATTCCCAAGGATTATATTTCATGCTCATGGGACAGAACACAAGGAGAAAAAATAGACAGGTAAGTGGACTGAGTGTTCTTGAACCAGCACGGGAACTTTAAGAGTACCCTAAGGGAGATTGATAAAGGAAGTACTTTTCAGAGAAAAACACACATTGCAAATTAAAAATTGCCTTTAAGTATGGAGCAGAAGGCTCATCCAAAAGATGCCTTCTCAATATGGGTTACAGTAACCAATGATGTACAACAAGGTTGTGTCTCAGGGCTGTTGTTATTCCTGCTTGTTATTTCTATCATGTATTGACTTCTCCAAAGAACGTTAATCATACCTTAACATGTTTGCATTTGATGCTAAAATCATGAAAATAGAAAGAGTATTCAAGATTAGCTCAATGAACAAAGAGACATGCAAGATTTAACAGCAATCAGATATAAGACTGATAAAATTCACCCGGGCCAAAGTAGTGTTCAAGAAGGGACACATCGAAACATGCCTTATCTTACAGGAAATAAATGACAAAAACTCTTTTATGAAATAGACTAAAGAGTTGACATTGTACAAACTGTTACCCAAACACCTTAACGGAGAATTGTGAAGAAAACAAACCATGTACGGGGCCATGAACAAAACAAAATTTTGAATTCATGAAAAGTTCTCTCTTCCTACTGGGGAAGAGAGTTAGCAGGGGAGGGGATATGAGCTATGCTCCCTTTGGATAAAACTCAGGCATAGTCCCAGTAACATACTGTGGTTTACCCACCACTTCCTCCTAACGATTGATTCATTTTGCACAATCTCATGTTTGCCACTATCCCCAAGTTGTCTTTCACAAACCTAAAGCCATAAATTAGCCATGAAAATGACCTCAGTTCATTCCCACAAACTTGCAAACTAAAATGCAGAAAGTAAAAATGAGAGAACTTGGGATAGAGAGAAGGGAAAGCAAAGGAAATGCTTGTTCATTGGTCTCCCCAGTAGGAAGACATAACTTCTCATGAGTCAATTCATTATCCTCCAAGCAGAATTTGGCCAGTAAGCTATGTATATCCTTAATCAATCTCTCCACATCCATCCTCTCCATATTTCTCAATATTCTTTTTTCTACTTGAGGGATGGCAGTTAGTCAAGGAGTGGTTTGGGTGGAAGAGGTCAAGTGATGATGCACTGAGTGTCAAGCATGTTGAGGTGGGATTTTATTGGGAGAATCTCTCATTGTGCATATGTTGAGTGTTTGTAGTTACTATGTAGAAAATGAATGTTCTGAGTGCACTATCTGAGTGGTTTGCAGCTTTGTTACATTCTTCTGAAAGGATGGAAGACCACGCAAGTGAGGCATAGTTAAAAGCGGAGCAGATAATTTGTAGAGGATTTTGAAAGATTCTTTTTCATTTCCAACCTGATGCCAGTTAGTGTTCTGAGTGGCATTTAGTCTGTGTGTCATTTCTGTGTTGTTATTGGTGTGGAAAGTGAACTTTATGTTTGCTTCATACATGATGCCTAGAATTATTGGCATTCTGTTCAGAGGGAGTGATTGTCCATTCAGGGTGACTGAATGATGCGACATGGATTCATGAAGACTTTTCTGGAGATACAGATATTCTGTTTTGAATGAACCATTGCTCCAATTCCATACTGTAGTGCTGCATATCTGTTGCTGCTACTGTGGTGTCAGGGTGGTGTGATGTAATTGTGAGGTCATTTGCTTATGTAAAGACCTTCATGTTATTGTTTGTTAGAGATAATTGAAGGTCATGTGGGAAGAGACTGAAAAGGGTTAGAGATAGAAATGCTCCTTGGAGAACTTCACTGTAGAGTCTAGGTGTTTTGGTGTAACTCTGTCTTGATGGCTGGCTATGAAATTAGCAAACTATTTTCTGTCATTGTTGTCGAGGGTTGTGTCAAGTATCATTTGTGTGTGAATGCATCAAGGGAGAGTGTCAAATGATTTGTGGATGTCCAAAGCTACAAAAACTGTTTGGGAGGGAGGGCTGTGGTTGGCTGAAGCCATCTAGGATGTTTTAAGAGGTCAGTGGGTAGTGTGGTGGTGGAGTGTTTGGGTCTAATGCCATATTCTGTGGCTTACAGTGGGATTTTTGCTTGATTCTGTTGTGGATAGGCTTAATACACAATTTGAATACTGAAGATAAAAGTGATACAGGACAGTAGGAGGAAGGGGGTTTGGGTGGTTTAGAGGGTTTTAGGATTGGGATTATGCTGGAAAGTTTCCAGATGTCATGTTTGTTGTGTAGCCAGGGGTGGTTGAAGATATCTGTAAGAGCTTGGACAGCAAATGGGCTGTCAAGGATGTAGGTGGAGAAATCTTTAAGGTTTTAACTATATTGCTTGTGTCAGTGGGAGTGAATGGTGAATGTACAGGTGTTTCTAGATGGATTTTCTGTAAGTATTTACAACTTTCCTGTTAAGATGAAAGGGTATGAGGCTGATTTTTAAGTACTATCTCTTGAGTATGTTTGAGTGTTTGTTAGAAGATGGGATTTCAAAGGAATGTGTCAGGAGTGCTTCATGAGTGGGTGCTGGATTGATGCAGTGAGTGTGGATCTTCTTTAACATGAGCCTGAGTTGGTTGATGTAGGTCTTATGGTACAGTGTGATGTAAGCCGCCTACATCGCTACCAAAGACAATGTTAACACAAGGTCTGGATTCGTCTGCTGGTCACATCAGGCAGCAGAGATCACTGTGAATGAGTGGAGGCAGCACGACAAGCAATCCAATCCGAGAGCGACACGCCAAGGCATCCAACCGGGTGACCATCACTTGCTGAGGAACACAGTCCTGTCGAATGCTGAAATCAGTATTTGCCACAGGGCTTCACTATAGGCTTCATGTTGGTTGCCTCTTCCCACTAGGAGGCTTGTCAGGGTCTTATGGCCCTTGAGGATTCATAGAAACCATGTCACACCACAGACATGAGTGGAACACACAAGAAACAAGAGATACATAAACAGCAAAGTACAACCAGCACCTAATACTCTGGGTGCTGGTGCAGTGTGATGTAAGCCACTTACATCACTACCAAAGACAACATTAACACAAAGTCTGGGTTCATCTGCTGGTCATGTCAGGCACCAGAGATCACTGTGAATGAGTGGAGACAGCAGGACAAGCAATCCAATCCAAAAGTGACACGCCAAGGCATCCGACTGGGTGACCATCACTTCCTGGAGAACACAGTCCTGCCGAATGCTGGAAGCAGTATCTCCTGAGGAAGACTGTTGAACAGTCAAAAATGTTGAGGTATGTCACATCTCTAACCCATTTGTTTCCATACCATCCTGTTATCTCATAATGTATATGCAAATATTCCAAAATCTGAAACACTTCTGGCATCTGGCGTTACGTATAAGGGATACTCAACCTGTAATATATGACTTACCAAGATGTAGACTCAAGTAATATTCAGGCTCTTGGCAAGGCATCGTACTGCATGCCGGATCTTGATGTCCCTCAACTAGACACACACAGACCTATCCTGGTAATACCGTCTCCACACTGCTTCCTCAAGCTGAATGTTCTTGGCATGAGTAAATCTCTTTCTGTTTTTAGTGCCTGCAACTAGGTTCATTTGCTTCAGTAAGCTTCCAGCTTGTCTCTGGTTCTCATTTCATAAACCGTGCTGGAAATTATACCATATTCCTCGATAATCTAGTAGAGTTCAACAACGGCATCAAGGAAATTCAACAATCAAACTTTTCTGTGATAGTTAGGCTCTTGTATTTGCCACAGGGCTTCACTACAGACTTCATGTTGGTTGCCTCTTCCCACCAGGAGGCTTGTCAGGGTCTTACAGCCCTTGAGGGTTCATAGAAACCATGTCACACCACAGACGTGAGTGGAACACACAAGAAACAAGAGATATGTAAACAGCAAAGTACAACCAGCAACTAATACTCTGGGTGCTGGTGCAGTGTGTGCCAGGTTGGTAGGGGAGGTGACACTCAACATGTTACCAAAGAAGTGTGTTAGCACATTGGGTACCATATGGGATGACGAATTAAGATCACAATTAGGAATTTTTCCCATGAGCGTAACACAGGTGTGCATTTGCATGTGGTGTATCACATGGGATGATGAATTAAGATCACAATTAGAAATTTTCCCATGGATTTTTTACTCACTAATTTGCCACTATATCAAACATGTCACCACAAGATCTGGACACCACTTGGGATGCCAACTTTGTTTCACAATTCACTAATTTTTCCCATTACCACAATACATTGCTTAATATCTCAGTGCACACAAAAGTAAAGAATTATTGAAATCATCCAGATTTTGAATAGGGAATTAGTGAAGTTGTACATATATCTATCTCTGACTAAAGGTGCTAATGATGTATCTAATGATTATCTACCTCCCACCCTATCCTGATAAGTCTGCCATATAGACAGATATACCTGAGAATTAAAAGGAAGGTAAACTGGTTAACATATAAAGGTGCTAAACATTTATCTTAAGATGTATAATTTCTTTTCATTTGCATCAAATCAATCTTTTCCACCGCAAAAACTTTCTTCTTAATCTGTTTAACTGAACAGCGTTTTGAAAAATGTAGGTTCTGGAAACTGAAAAACTTTTCTCTCTGAGGTAGTGTCCTACAAGCATGGGATATATTCCCTGGGAATATACAAGTAGGACTCTTTCCACTGTCATGATCTGGTGAGGAGGCATCAGCCTTAACTCATCTTTTACGACAATTCCAAAAGTATTCATGGCAGCTCACTTATCATACAGGGCTGCCCATGGCAAATCAGCAACCACTATCAGGCTGATGGTATCAACCCATTTCTTACCAGTTACTTGGAGTTCAAAATGTGAAGAATGTGTGTGCCAACCTAAGATGGTGATAGTAGGCACAGAGAAGAGGTTGTTTGGAAAAAGGGGATGGTAAGAATGCCAGAAGAAATTGCTTATGGGACACGGCCTTAGAGAGAAATCCTTCTTCAACTTTCAAAACCTACATTTGTCTCCCCTGCAGTCTGTCCAGTAAACAAGAGGAAATACCTACATAAGGAGAGTCAAAGAAAGATTTAAGATAAGATTAAACCCATGGCAAAATTAAATACCTTCAGTGATGAATTAGAGGTACACTGGAATCTGACTTTTTGAAGGAGGAATCCCTAAAGCCACACAGAGTAAACCTACAATATCTAAACTAAGGTACCAGTTATCGAAGGTGGAAGAAGGGTGCCTATCTTCACACAATATTTGTTTTAGCATAAACCCCAAGTAGAGTCAATGAGTGGTTTTCAAAATCTAGGCAGAGATATGATTCTTGCTGTGAAGGATTTGAAGGTTTAGGATGTACATGTAAATGGTTCCCAGTTGGGCATAAAGCAAGATTCTCTCTTGAAAATTTCCAAGCATGGATGAAAATAAAGGCTATTCCTACATCTTCTGAAGATATGTTCACTCTCCACATTATTGATCATTCTTAAAAATGTTTGTGATCAGGTCATCCCTCACTCTAATTTCTTCCAAGGCCAACAAATCTGAAGCCTTTAGCCTTTCCCTGTAACCTAGTATCTTAATTCTGGTACAGTACTGTCATTGTTGCCCTCCTCTGGACCTTCTCTATTAGTTCTTTGTGTTTTTTTTTTAGGTGAGGCAATCAAACCTGAGAAGCATATCCTACTTTTGGCCTTATGTATGATATAAACAGCTTGCCAAATACGTCCTGATCCATATACTTGAAAGCTATTCTGATATTTTTCTGAAAACAGTTTCTTTTACAGTTCTCCTAATGTGGGACTCTGGTGATAGGGTAGGGATGATACCAACTCCAATGTTCTTCTTAAACACAGTATTTTGAAGCTTATCTCCTGCCATATAATAATCACTCTGAGGCTTCTTTCATCTTGTTCCATTCTAATTACTTAATATTTGCTTAGGGTGAATCTCATCAGCCAAGTATCAGAATAACTTTGGAGTCTGT
>JAUUED010014376.1:0-11105 GCA_032361865.1 Panulirus pascuensis | reverse complement strand
AGTAGTTAGTGTATCACGTTCGTTTCATAATGATCCAATTCCTTCTTTTACTGACTTCCTTTGTCTTATATATTTGAAGAATTCCTTAGGATTCTTCTTAACTCTCAAGGAAATTCTTTTTTCTTCCTCACGTTTACTCTGTCTTATGACCTTACACTTTAGATTTTGATTAATTCCTTGCGATTTTCATCAGTTCCCATTGATTTGAACTTCTTATATGTTTTCTTCTTTTGGCAAATAAGTCCTATTCTCCTATTCATCCATTAAACAGTATCATATATGATACAATTGTTAAGATAAATAAACTAAGCATAAAAGAGAAAATATGAAAACAGTATTCCAAGTATTCCATATTTGGGAAGACAAAACCTCTGCAGATGTGAAAATAACTACTGACGAGAATAATAATTGCAGCACATACATAACACTCCCAGTTTTTGGGAAGTACACTCTGTAATGTTAATTATGAAGCAATCTTTGTGATACTGATTATGTGGGGTTCCAGGACAGTGTGGAGGATATGATTATTCCCAACATGTTTATTTCATGTGGTGTTTTGAATGTGAACAAAGGGAAACAAATGATTCTTAGAAAGATATATAGGGAGAAATTACATTTTGGCACTACTAAATTTCACACGGTTACTGGTTCCCCAATCTGAAATGCTACACAGGTCCAAACAAGAAAGAGGACAAGTATAAAAGGGAGGGGGAAGAAAAAGTAAGGTAAAGTAAGTTAAATGGGATCACCATAAGTGAAAAGGGTTAGAAATAGAGGAGAGATCATTGCTGAGAGAAGAAAGTGGGTAAGTGATAGGACAGAACACTGAGGAACAACAATATTGATAAGATAGGAAGGAAAATTGCTCCATCAACAACCAATGTAATGAAATGGCTAAAGAGGAAACTATACATTAGAGAACATAGAGAAGCAGAGAAACCACAAGAGGGAGTTTAGAAAGCACAGACTGATGCCACACCCTGTCAAATACTTTGGAGATGTCAAGGGCTACAACAAAAGTTTCACCAAAATTCCTAAGAGAGGAGGACCAGAGGTGAGTTTCAAAGACTTTGGAGATAGTACTAGTGACAGCAATGGGTTGATAGTTGGAGGAGCTAAAGCAGTCTCCTTACTTAGAGATGGGCAGCACCGTGCCATGCTTGCAAGGGCTTTTAGATACAGGCAAAATAGGCAAGCTAGGACTGATGCTAACTCAGAACATGAGAAGATATGCCATATGCTTTGTCCACCTGGATCTGAGAGAGAACCTGGAAGACCCTGCTTGAGGAGAAAATAGATGGCATAGGTTCAGAGGGAGGAGATGGGGACAGAGGATTAGATTGTGAATCATCCAAAGTTGAGTCTGAGGAACACAAGGTGCCAAATAGAGCAACTTCATCAGTTGGAGGGTTAACAATAGATTAATAAGGTCACAAAAGAGGAGGAAAAGTTAGATTACAGACTTTTTTGGGGATGCTTTTGGTTAAGGACTAAAAAGCTGTCAGTTGAAGGAGTGAAGTCAGCACACTTTCTATTTATGAAAGTTTAATTAGCAAATGTTTATACTTTCAAAAATTTTGGAAAATACAGAGTTAATACCAGTTACAGAATCTTTCAAAATATGACCAATAAGTTTCCTCTCTTTGACGAAAAATAATCTTGGTAAAAATGCTCTCTAATATTCATATAATCTAACAAATATCTAAAGGGATAGCCACTTCTAGCTCAGTTTCTGCTATTCAAACCTAATGCAGTGTGTCAGCAACAGAGAAAGAGTACCTAGCAACAAAAAATAAGAAATGCTAAAAAATGAAGTGAAAGTTTTTTTCTTTATCTTAAAAGCTCTCCCAGAAAGCACATCCTAGATCATTACCAGGAAGAGCAATACTTGACTGCCCCACATGGGCTTAGATCATTACTAGGAGCAGAAGTACTTGATTGCCCAGGATGGGGATATGACTTATGAAGCAAAATAATCTGACTGGACCTTTCAATGCATCAATTATTTAGACATTTTTGTAATAACCCTCTAATCCACAGTCACACTGCATAAGCCATACCTATTGCTTGATAAATGATATACTCTTATAAATGCTATTTCCTTCCACACTTAATAGTTCTAATCCACCTAACCTCTTGTCTCCCTATGATCTTGTTCAGTTTTAGTATACCTGATGGCTTATCTCTCCCATTTCTTTCTTTAATCATTTCATGGAATGAAATGCAAGAGTATCTATTCCCTAACCCTTTTTTTCAGCTCTTTTGATTACTTTCATTCAGCATTTGACAATGCAAATCATGGAAAGATGGTTACGATCAACCATAAAAATTATCTGCAAACTGTTCCTTATGCAAATGGAAAAACCCAACTAGAAAAGTAAATTTTTTTTCAAACCATTTCTGAAACATGTCACAATTATGCCATTTCCACTTCCACCTTGCACAATAATACGAATCCCTTCATAATTACCTATGATTATTAAGCAAAACTTACAAAATCCTACCTTGCACACATAGCAAGAAGTATCAGTGCTGATCTAGCCTCTTCATCTGTAGTCTCCGGCAAAGTTTTTGTAAACCGCTCCCATAAAAGTGTCACACATTCTTTAATAATGTCACCTGAAAGAATAGAGGCAATATGCCTTCATAAATAAGTATCTCTCTATCAATATTGTTCAACTCCCAGTTTAATGTGATGGATCAAATATATACAGCCTCTGAGCTCATTCATACACAACTCAAACATATGCTTAGTGCGTTACAATGAAATAGATTACCACATTCATAAAAATGCATCTTACTTATCCACTTCATAAAAAATGAAACAGAGGCTTCCACACTCATAAAAGTGCATCTTATTTATGCACTTTACAAAGAATGAAACATAGACTTCCACATTCACTCAAGTGCTTCTTACTCATTCACTTTACAAACTACAATGATTGGTCAAGTTAGACCAGTCCATTCATACCATTTCCACACAAAAAGTACAATCACCAAAATTACCATCATACCAGGGCCATATGCATTTCAAAATAACGCTACTACTCTGCTGTTTCGGTTAAGGAGGTATTCCTGATTGTGAGATTTACTCATTTCATAATATGTAATGATGATCTGACAATCATGCTGTAAAAGAATATGAAAACAGATAACATAGAAAACTTATGGACTATTTAGTTATATATTTATCATTATACCTTCAAATATAGATTTGAACTTCAGGGAATCAGTTGCCATGTGTCCTGATTATGGGAAATGAGTTCTCAATATGGAATCTAACGAATATAAACAAAATCAGTAATATTAAGAAATATATACCATACTGTAATCAAGGCAGACATCTAATACCTTTGAAATACATTGAGGAGATCCAGTTTTTTAAGGCAGACAGCTAATACCTTTGAAATACATCGAGGAGATCCAGTTTTTTATCTATCGCTATAATATTCTTTTCTTCTTCACTATGCATCTGCCATATGGAATTGAACTGTTAGGATTCAAGACACGAACGACATGATTCGAAACACACAATCCATCTCAATAACCACAAAGGAATATAATGAATGATGAATCAGATTCATTATGCATAGTTGATATACTCGGCAAAAAACTAATACTTAGATGAATTACACATCAAAATGTTGTGTGTCACTGTTCTTGAAAGATACTCTTTCAATTGAAACACTGATATGACAATGGCAGTGTTATTATATGAAAACTTCCCAAGCAACGAACAAGCAGCATCAGCAACCACCCTCAGAGTGGCTCCCCTTCGCTGCTCAGCACATGAGTAAGATTGTGAAATTGTAGCTGCAATTGTCAATGATCCTTTTACTATGGCCACCAACGTGAGGGACCACCAGAAAATCTGTTGCACACCCAAAACCATCTGAAATAGGCATCCCCATGTACTGAAAGAACATGCTTCTGAACTTGCACCAGTGCTTGCTCATCTGCTCCATTTTTGTATAAAAACCAGAACTTTTCCTTTTAGGAAGCATGTGTGGCATATTTCATGCCTAAGAAGAGTTAATGTTCTAACTCCTATCATCTTGTTGATTTGACTTCTACGATTTCCATGGTATTTCAATCCCTTCTCAACACACATACCCTCAGACATCTTGAATCTTACAGTCTCTGAGAACCAGAATGGTTTCCATAAGGTAAGATCAACTGGTGATATTCTTTCCTATCTTACTAATCTGGTCATTATCCCCGAAAGATTTTGGGGAATCCTACATAGCTGCCCTTGATGTATCAAAAGCTTTTGACGGGGTGTGTCATTGGGGTCTCATTTTTAAGCTTCCCTCCCTCAATTGACCCCTTGACTCTAGCTTCCTCGCTGGCTGATCTACCTCCGTAGTTGTTGATGGATCGGCCTCTCCCCTTTCCCATTAATAGCAGCGTGCCTAAAGGATCTGTCATGTCTCCTACATCTTTTCTCCCATTTTATCAACGATTTCCTTCCTCCTGCAGATAACAAGAGTAATTATATGCTGATGACTCAAAACTGTATTCCTCCACATTCATCAAATCTGCTCCTTCTTTCACTCAATCTGCATCTTGACATAACGTCCTCAATAAACTCTTTACTTGGACAGGATATCTCAGTAGGGTAGATGAAATATCGTTAAGTACAATGCCTCTGCAACTCAGTTTCTCTGATCTCTCTATCTAAAATTCCTCAAAACTTTCCTCTCTTCTTTCATGGATCTGTAATTCCACTTCTTGACTGACTCAATAACCATACTTAGTATTACTGTATCATCCATACTGTCTTGGAAACCTCACATTATGGAAACTGCTAAGTCTGCCTCTCAGAAACTGGTTTCCTGTTTAGATGTCAAAATTTCTTTTCTTTCAAACAGTTTCTCCATTTATGAAGGGTCTTGGGATATGTTGAAGCAGTGTTTGTAGCTTTGTATGGATGAGTGACGTCCAGGGCACAGACATAAAAGTGTGACTCGTGTTTATCTGGGGAGTGTGGTTTCTGGTGAGTATATGTCTGGTGGGGTGGAGTTTAAGACTGAGATGGGAAGGCAATTGTTCAGTGCTTGTCAGGCTACTTTAATCTATATGTGTTTGTCAGTGCTTTTTTTGTTGTGGGATGGGGATCTGTAAGTAGATGTTAGAGGAGGGTTAAGCAAGGGTAAACTTTTTTTTTCTACTTGGGGATTGGTGGTTGGTTATAGAATGATTTAGGTGGGAGAGGGTCTGGTGCTGTCACTTAGAATCAAGTGCATATAGGGAGGACCTTTGTTTCATTGTGAAGGTGTTAAGTGTTTGTGGTTGCTAGGCAAACAGTGACTGTTCTGAGTGCACTATTTTGTGTGATATGCAGTTTTGTTATATATTCTTTTGAAAGAGTGGAAGACCAGGGAGGTGAGGCATAGTTTAGTGCAGCGGATGAATTGTTCGTACAGGGTGCTGAGGGATTCTTTTTCTTGTCCAAATCTGGTGCCAGTTAGTGTTTGAGTGTTGCTATGTGTTGATGTTTTTGGTGTGAGAAGTGAATGTCATGTGTGTGTCATTTATAATGCCTATTATGGTTGGTGTACTGGTAAGTGGGAGAGACTGTCCATTCAAGGTGACTGGAGGGTGCGAGCTGGATTCATGTATATCTGGGGTTAAAAGCATGACAGAAGACTTCTGTGGTGATGCAGATATTTTGTTCTGGTTGAGCCACTGTTCCAACTGTGTAATGCAGTGCTGCAAGTTAGATGTCCCTAATGTGGTTTCAGGGTATTGTGACATGACTGTGAGGTTGTCCGCTTATGAAATGACCACATTGAAGTTTGTCTAAGGTAATCTGAGGTTGTAGGAAGAATTGCTTCTTAGGGAACTCCACTGAAGAGTCTCAGAGTTTTAGAGGTTAAGCCATTGCAAATAACTCTGGCATGGCAGAAGGCTAAGAAATTAGCCAAACACTCTTCGTCACTGTTGTGGAGGTTGGTGTCTACTGTATTTTGTTTGAGGATGCATAGTGGGACAGCATCAAATGGTTTGTTGATGTCTACTGCCACTATTACTGCAGGAGAGGAGGGAGCTGTGGATGGTTAAAACCATCTAGAACAAATTGTAAGAGATCAGTGTATAGTGTGGTGGTCAAAGATTTTGGTTTGAAACCATGTTGTGTGGATAAGAGTGGGATGTTCTGTTAGATTCTGTTACGGATCAAATTTTCACAGAGTTTGGAGACTGATGATAGATGTGACACAGAAAAGTAAAAGGAAAAAACTGAGTGGTTCGGATTTTAGGGCAGTGACTGTGTTGGCTATTTTCCTTATGTTAGGGATCTTGTTGTGTAACCAGGAGTAGTTGAAGATATCTATAAGTGTCTGGACTGCAAATGGGCAACAGTGTTTTATGTGAATGTTCAATATGTATTCAGAGACTGTAGCACAAGAGTTTTTAAGGTTCTATTTGCGTTGCTTGTATCTACTGGAGTGAAAGATGGGCAGGCAGTTAATTCGGAATGGATTTTGTGTAGATTTTTCATGACTTTTCTGTTTAGAGGTGAGGTTCGTTTGAGGCTGATTTTTGAGCAGCGTCCCATGAGTATGTTTGTGTGTTCATTGGAAGAAAGTGGCTGGACTGGCATGATAACAGTGAATTTCTGTTGACAATTCATCAGTAGATATGGATGACAATCTTAAAAATTCTTAAATAAAATAAGTTCTAACAATGTGCACCTTCATCTCCAAAGCAATTTAGAAACCAAAGCTAATTCACTTGTAACTTGAAAAGGCAGATAACCATGAGTAATTATTTTAGTTACCACTCCAGCAGAGCCAAAACCCTACTGTTCAGGTTATGACAAGATGTAATCTCTCATTACAAACCTGAGCTGATAAGTTGACTGATTATCTCCTCCATAGATGTACGCTCTCCCAGCGTAGCTCCAGTGACAAGTGTTGACAAGTTACGTACTATATGCAAGGCCCTTGTTCTAGAAGGAAAAATAAATGCATTAATTTCTTTCTAAAGGATGCTATATCAATAAAAAAATAGAAAATCAGGATAGCTCATGAAAAATGAGCCAAAATTGAAAAAAAGAAGAAGCTATTCTGGAAAGAGGTGAATACAAGTAGATAACAGGTTTGGATAATACTAACAACCAAAAATGAAGTTTGTATGAGATGGAGAGAACACTTTAAAGAACTGTCTGGAAGTGAAGACTAATGGGACGTGTCTACTAGTAAAGTGGAAATAGAGGTATGGGGAGAGAGAAACAGGTACATGGGATAACAAGATATTACAAAAGAGCAAGTAGGAAATGCAATAAAGCTCTTAAAAAAATGAAAACTCTAGGACAGTAGATGGGAGAATGAGCAAAATGGTTAGGAGTAAAGGCAAAGTTTCTGTGGAAAGTATCTAGAAAGTGTGCATGGAAACATGTGAAAGTGATCAGGTCCCCCGGGGACTGGAAGAAGGGATAATCATTCCAATAGATCGAGGAGGATGCGGTTTAACTGGGATTAAGAATCATTGAGTAATGGAGCCCTTTAGTATACATGGCAAGGGTGTGTGGTAGGATAGTGATTGATCCTCTTAAAACCTTTAGTGTTCCCCTAGTTGGTGATGAACAGGGTGGTTTTAACAGGGGAAAATATAATAAAAATTGGTCTTTTGCGCTTCGCCAAGTAGTAGAGAAAGTTTTAGAAAAAAGATGTGTGTCATAAGTAAGGATCTTAAACAAAAAGATTTATGATAAAATTATTAAAATGGTAATCTAGGAAATCTTAATCTCAGTAAGGTGTGTACGGGAGACTTGTGAATGTTGTTAAGAGTATTTTTAATGGTGGTATGAGTGAGTGGTTTTAACCATTTCAGTGTTATTGTCTTTCATCATGGTGAGAATAGTAGGGTGCTGTTGTCCTCATTCTAGCAACATGTTTGTCTGTCACAGGTTGAATTCTATTGGTTGTTCATAGATGACAACCCAAACAAAGGATGAGTCACTGGAATTGTCTGAAGGCCTCAGTAACCCAGTAGGGGCAGACGTTCACCTCAAGGGACTTGCTGTTTCTGTGGTGCCCATTGCCACCCATAATGCCCACTGCTGTACCTGTTATACCTGTATATATGATATAGTTATATATGTATATACGATTTCTTAAACTGGGAATGCTTAACTCATTTCATAAGAAAAAAAAAAGGATGGTTTTGTGCACCATATCATTTTCTTTATTATTCACCATTTCGTGTGTTAGTGAGGTGGTGTAAGAAACATATGAAGAATGGTCTCATTTGCTTACATCTATTCCCTATCTGTCATGTATAATGCAATGAAACCACAGCCAAGCCCCGCAGACCTTTCCCTGGTTTCCTCTGACAACTTGAAATGCCCTGACTCAGTCCATTGATAATATGCTGCCTCCTGTATACTACATTGCATCAGTTCTCTGTATGCAGTGCACACCTCTCACATTTCATGCTCTGATAACTCAAAGCCTCTTTCATTCCATCCTTCCATCTCTTTCTCAACCCCAACCGCTGTCTCCAGTGACACAGCCTTCTGGGATCTCTACTCTAAATTCAAGGTTTTGCACATTCACAGGCAAAGTACCAGTGATAGAATACAATGAAGAGTGTATTTAATAACACAGAATTTAAAGAACAGTACCTAGCAGTTAAAGTGAATGCATTTATAGAATAACAGAAAGAAACAAACTGTCAAGAAGTGACTTGAATGTTTGAATAGTGAAGGCTAGAATGATAAATTAGAGTGCTAGATTGATTGAATACTTACATGAAAGTGTTTTACTCTGGTGATAGCAAATGATAATGAAAGAAAACATATTGCGTGATCCACAGTTTAAAAAGGTTAGAAGCTGTGAATTCAATCAGTTAACTTAAACTGTTCCCTTTTGCAATTTTTCATCGGTTGGTGTAAATATAGAAGTCCCTTACCTACCACTGATTTGTCAGCCACAGTTATGAGTATACAGTCTTAGAATAATCTTGCCATTTTACCAACCACGGCATCAAATTTTGAATATCTATGGTTTCCACAGTTTCAGATTTTCCAGGAAATATTCATTGTTGAAAATTTGTTTGTCAGGATAGAGATTTATCAGTTAGTTGCAGTAGAATGATTTAGAATTCCATCTCTGAAACAGTATGAGTTGGCACAGGGATTGGTTAGGCAATTTCTGGTCTTGAAGCAACTTTCTAAACTAGATTTAAGATGTAGTGCCATTGCTTCGTTATGATGTAATATGATTGTGACATGCATACACAGTGGTGTTATAGGGCAGCTCTGATGGAGCCCATGAAAGTAGACTTTGGTATTTGTCAGAGGCATGTATTCATTTTAAGCAAAATCTGTTTTGGCAAGATCCAGAATGGTTTTTGGATGAAATTTTGGATTTGTGGTTAAGTAAAGGGTTTAACATTAATCCATCTTTGGTATATTTGAAGTGGAAATTTTTTTTGGTAGGGCTGACTACTGGGCTAAAGGTCAACAAGGTTCTCTTAGGAAGAAATGGGTTTTCTAGATTTTGGTAGGTGTAAATAATTTGAAAGTTTTCCCAACAATATGTTCATGACAAAAAGCAAAAATGCCTCACATAGAAGAAAACCATTCAAGGTGCAGGCTTGGAAGTTTCTGTTAGGGAAACATCACATGCTTTGTTCAGTTTTGGCATTCCTTATGTTAATCCAAGGTTTCTTACTTTTAGGTCAAGGGCAAGAATTTCATGATTCATTTCAAGAACTGTTTAGATTAGCCAAGCAGGGATTTAGTGTATGGTACACATTGTGGTATAGAATTACATGTTGAAGACCTTTGTCAAAAATGTCTTGCAGGTCCATCAGATATCATGGGTTTTGAAAGCCCAATAAAACTTTTGCCGTGGGATATTAGCATAGAAATTTCCTCTTATCACAAAGATGTGTGGCTGTTGGAAGATTAAGCCTATTGAAGACCTCAACAAGAAAAGAATCTTATAGGTGACTGTTCTTCAAATACAAGACTTTGGGTTACTTTCATCAAGTGCAGGTAACCAGGCATTTTTTTAAGTAATGCCTCTTTTTGTATACACTGCTGTGGTAAAAGTATGTGATGGAAAACAGGTAAGGGGATGTTAACTCAAAAAATCAAATTTGAACATGTAGAAAGCTTGTTTTCTTAACTAGATCCCTCTACTGCCCTTGTACATTCCTCAGCCCATTGTTCTTTGCAAGATTGGGTCTCCTCTTGTCTTCCGTTAAGGCTTAAGATTAAATTTAAGTAGCAGAACAGCGATGTGGTGGAACTATGTCAACATGACATCATAGGCAGGAAGGTAGTGTAATGGCTTTGATTAATAAGTGATTATAGCATTGTTTTTAGTCAAATTTTTTAATGCAGCCCTCCAAAGCATTATTTAGGAATGCTTTTTGTGTGTTGCATTTGACTATGAAGTTAGTAGTTGTCTGTTTGCCAACTACATGGAGACCAGGTTAGGAGTCTATCTCAGAATGTGCTTTTTACAATCTCAGAATGAACTCTAAGAGTGTTTTCACTTGATCCACTCTATGTAATGGAAGGAAAGTACAGATAGATAAATACATTTGATGAAACTTAGGTTAAGTTTTATGATATTTGAAGTATTCAGAGGTTTTCCACAGTCTTTAACAGCATCCCATTAACTAGGTGATAATCTTCATGGCACTGGCAAGAGGTAAATCTAGAATACGAACAGGGCCCCTAACTGATCACTCCAAAACTGCAATGTGGGTTGTAAAGCTTATGACTAAGGTAAGTGTGAAATATTATTTGATTCAGAAAGATATTTTATTTAAAGATTTACAGTTCGCTCAAGTTGTTATCATTATATGAAAATTACCTTTATGTATAAAAAGTATTACATTTCATCATAGAATGCATATGGCTTGCTAATGTGCTTGAAATATAATAAGTTGTGTGGATTATTAACATTAACTGCATATGAGAAATTTTGAAAAATTATCTAAAACTCATATTTGTGAAATGTAGTTAGCAATTGAACATGCAAGATATTTTATTTCTTTTACAGGTGGAGTATAACATCATAGAAGAAGAAGGCAGTGATTGTATAATAATTGAATGTGATGGACTTGGTGTCATACCAAAAAGG
>JAUUED010013273.1:0-11105 GCA_032361865.1 Panulirus pascuensis | reverse complement strand
CACACATAAAAAGGTTAAGAGTCGAGGCAGCACGAGAGTAAAACTCTTTCCCAGTAAAACAAAAAATTGTAATCACACCGGCACGTTGGCCAGACGAGGGCACAGGCTCGAAGCGGAGGCTCCTATCGGCTACGAGTCTCCCCGCGACACCCAGCGTGCAGGATACGAACAGGGAGTCCGTACTGATGGTGCTGGTACAGTGTACAGTTCTGAGCAGTGAGGGAGTACGTGAACGTAGGTGAAAGATCGAGGAGGGTCAGGAAATGCTCGGTGCACGACGAGGTCAAGAGAGGAAAGGGAAAAAATAAAGTTGCACGTGAGCGTTCGTTCCGAGGGATTTCACACCCCGATCGTTTACCCCAGAGAGCGATCATGGTAACAGTGGCACAGGGTATTCGGAGAATTGTAAGTTGAGCTAAAATTGCAGCTCGAGAGCGAAAACTTAATCATAAAAACAAAGTGGAAAAAAAATCGATGTAAAGTCCGGCCAACACAGTACATCATGGGGCCAACGCGAGCTGATGATGTTAAAGTATTTACTCTGCCCCGCGGAACGTCGAGAGACTGGCTATTGTTACAACTATAAAGAGAAAGACTAAAAACGAGGGGTAACGACGCTAACCGGATGAAGACAAGCTTTAAGATTATAATGGTCTAAAATTGCCGTGAGATAACCGGAAGCTTGTGATGCGGGAGGGGAAATTTTGAGCGAAATTAAGATACCAGAAGTCACCAAGACAGCATAGGTGAACCTGTGAAAGTTGCTTTAGGTTTGCCACTTAACTGTGGACAAACTTAATGCTTAACAAGTGAATACATACGATCAGTCACCTGTGCAGCTGCAAGTGGAAACAAAAAGGCAAACAATTTTCGAAAAACCGTCCTACAAACAAGGTTGAAAGATATGGGATCAGATGTAAAAAATAGTTGCTATTGTTTTTACTAATGGTGAACAGCCAGAAAAATGAGAGCATAAGGTGAAATCATCTGCACCAAAGATAGACGAATATGAATGGGTTACTGACTATTCCATGGGTATAGAGAAGGGGATATGGAAAGTAGGAAAAGCAGATACCCTGGCGACGCTCCTCACTCGCCCTTACTGTATGGAGTTTAGAGAGGCTTAGATGATGATAATGCAAGACCTAAAAAGGAAGATGAATCAACTATGAAAGTACGTATGATCAATAGCTGATATGAATGATTAAAGAACGATGCTAAGGAATAGTGTAGAGAAAATGTGCTTAAGGGAGATGCGACAGGACAGGAAACACCTCTCGACAACAGGAGAGCCTAACATATGGTAAAGGAAAGAGGGACAAGATTGAAGTCAATGGCTTACAAGGGAGACAGAGTTTCCACCGAAAAGGCTGCTGATGTGGGAGGAATCGAAAACGTGAGAGACGTACATGAAAACACCGCATCACAGCTGAAAGAAGAAGGAAAAAAAAACTATGAAAGCACACATTGAGAAAATTTGCAGAGGAAAAAAAATCTGTAACTTTTTTTTGAGACTGAATACACTTGAATTGTTTACGAGGGAACAGGTGGACCCAAATAAAGCGGTCAAAATAAATGTCTCTGAAGGGTCATATATTATTACTAGTGGACCAGCGGGGTACAGCAAGGGACTTGGATCTGGTTGATCCCAGTGGATAAGAGAGAGAGCCAGGCATCATAGTTACGGTTGATGTTAAACTCAACAAAGATGTCAGATCATGTGTGTTTTTCCCAGAGAGAGAGAGAGAGAGAGAGAGAGAGAGAGAGAGAGAGAGATCTTTCCCTTGTCCCATCCTGTCTTCTTTTCCTCTAACCACCCTACTTAAAAAAAAAAGAAACGAGCGGGAGGATAAACACAACCGGTGAGTGAAGCCATCAAATTCCGTGAGGTGAAGGTGGACAGCGAACCTTTCACTCAAAATTACCCAAGAAAAATTGTATCTGACAAAAACTGCCTAACAGCTCTATTAATATATAATCCTTATAAAACACCAGATAAGTCATACCATTTTTTTTAAAGGAAATAATGAAGGGAGAATAAAGATGGCTCATGAATCGGCAAGGTTATCCCTGCTGAGGTGTTGAAATCTTTCACATACCTGGGAACGTCAACCCAACGATATACACTTCCTCACTCTAAATCCGCACCGACGGCGGATATGCGTCGAGATTCAAATTTCCTGAACGTGTACAAGAGATCATCTCCTTTTTACCGACATGTACACGAAGTCACTTTGGTTAAAGGTGAGTACTTGCCTTTAGGTAAACTTGGAATTATGAATATTACTTAAGGACCTCCACTTGATAAAAGCAATAACTTAGTATTTGAGATGGATTACCCGAAAGTGAATAAAGACACAGAGATGATTACGCAGAAAAAAGTATAAGGAAGGAAAGTGTAAGATCTTGAGCGCATACCTTATGGAGGACTGATTATGGAGGCGATTTACAAAACTGGGAAAATAGCGCGGTACTTTAACACTTGTGAAATCTACATCTGCTTCCTCCAGGCGACTGGTGAAGAAACAAGTCATCTATGAAGTAGTCAGGAAAAGGTTACGTAAATGCGAGAAAACAGCGAACATACGTATGTCGAGGGGAAGCCTCTTTAAGCTGGGCAAGGGTGACAAGTGGGGTCCCTCAAGGCTGGATCCACCTATATTTCTGAGCCATGTAAACAATCCGCCAGATGACACAGATTCACACCTCAGTGGACTTGTTGACGATGACGAAGTTATGAAAGTGAAGAGTATCAAGGACAGCAAAATACGGAACAGACTCCTAAACAGATTGCGTCCGAGACCATTTGATTGATTTGTGCCGGGAACCCCGGCAAATTTATTGTGCACCCCATACTCATCCTGTGAGCGGTAGCGGAAAAGGATTACAGGGGTCACAAAGGATCTTAGTCAGACCCCAGTGGGTTGATATTACATGCATTACATAGTTACATTGTTTCATATGTTAAGTTCTACCTACTAGATGCAAAAAGGAAGGGGGCATATGTTTCCTGTTGTTGCCGGGAGGAAGTGCTGCCTCCAACGGCCAGGGTATGTGTTAACTCCAGCAGCAGTGGGGGGATATGTGGCCTCCAGCAGCAGGGGAGGATGTGTTGCCTCCAGCGGCCAGGGGTATGTGCTGCCTCCAGCGGGCGTGAAGACGTGGTAGAGCTGTAAACAAAATCATCATCAGTGAAGTCCAGGCACGTTGACTGAAGACTAAGACGTCATTTGAATTACTCTATATATTGTGCAAGTTTTTTTGTTTTGATTGATTTTCACCCATTGCACACTGATAATGTAAATTGCTTCTGTCAATAGTGTGAATACAGGGTGATCACTTGGTTAACAGATACCTTGAGAAGGCGGAGTGTTACGCCAGTATTGGTGGTACGCCCGCCTGCAGGGTACATGCAATACTGTACCAATATCTGGCAGCTTTTGTCATTTGTGTCTAGGATGCTGTGCGGAGGGATCACTTCTCACTAACCCCCATTTTCTTTTCTTTTTCTTTGCAAGATAGGATAGGTTAGTGTGAACGACAGTTGAGTTAGTCAGTCATTCCTGCATCTAGTACCAAAATGGATGAGACAGGTCAGGACTAACCATCATCCAGTAATTCAAAAATGTATTTTCCGAGTGGGGAATTTATTGTTATACGTTTTATAATTCGCCTCTTCTTTTCCAGAACACAAAACGGTTTGCTAAAGAAAGTTTAATCGTTCAAACGTTTTTTAAGTACATTATTCTTTGACATGTATGCTATCTTTGGCTCGAAATGATATCTTCCTTCATTTCTTTCGTTCATGATCTGTTTTCCCTAAGAGGTGAACACTTCATTCGTGGATTTAAAAGAGTATTTTTCCTGTTTTAACAGCAGTTTGAACTCTATTATACCCAGTAGTCGAGTCTTAACCGTAGTAAGTAACTCCAACAGCAGTTTTTCATTTCTTCTTTTTTGTAATTTATCTGGATAATAGTGATCCAAATTCTTTTCATCTTTATTTTACGTTAGAGGCTCCAGTCACGGGCAAAAGTCCACACCATGGCCGGGCCTTAATTGAAATAGAGAGAAGATTATGAAAAGGAAAAAGAAGAGACAAGGGAAAGTATTCACAAATTTGGAGGAAGTGAGAAACGTCTTGAAATGCGCCAGGTCATAGTTAGTGGGAAAGATGTGAGAAGGTAGAGATTCCCAAAGCTTCGAGGTGTAGGGAAAGAAGCAGTTATCAAAACGGCCCATCCTTGAGTTGTCAACGGCCACACATTAATCATGTGACGCAGCAGCTTGCTGAGTATTGCTTGGTACAGCTAGTGGTGGGGACACACAAGCAGCCAGCTCTGGGGAGTAAAAAACAAAGTAATACCCATAGAAGAGGGAAAGTGGACCAACATTGCTTCATAGGGCAAGCGGGTCAAGTTTTGAAGTTAACATTGTGGAGTTTGTAAGTCGGACCGCTTTCGAGTTAACTCTGTCAAGTAAGAAAACAGAGTTAGACCCCCCCCCAAATGTGAGAGCAGTACTCCATACAAGGACGGACCAATCCTTTCTATAAACGAAGCAACTGTTCAGAAGGAAGGAACATTTGGTATCGAAACAGGACACCCAATTTCATAGAGGCAGACTTAGCTATTTCCGTAGTGTAGGGTTTCCAAGATAGAGTGGATCTTACATTAGTAACTATGGTCATTGAGTCAAGAAGTGGACTTACAGAACCGTCAAAGGAGACAGGGAAGTTGTGAGGAATTATTTTGATTGATAGATGGGCAGAAACTGGGTCTTGGTGGCATTAAACTTAACCAAATTTCGTCTACCCAAAAGATATCCTGTACAAGTTGAGGAAGTTGTGGAGAAACATCAATCTTATTACTGTACCCATTTAGAAATATTCTGCAAACTTGGCTTTGATACGCCCCGTAACGATGACTGGTATGGTTGGTACCCCCGTCTCTTTCTGTATGCGTGTTTGTGTGAGTGTATGTGAAAGTAATAAGATGTTTTCTGTGGCCACATGTCGTTTCTAACGGTCTATAAACGGGAATACATAGTGTTAGTACGAAAGACTTTAAACAGCATAGCATTACCCACAATCTGTGTATGACAGCCAACGAATCGCAGTGCCGTTTTGGGATTTCTTACATAATGAAATGCAACAACATAAACCCACATCATTACAAAGTGTAGATGACGGAAAGTACGTACGTAAACGTCCAGTAATATAAGACCACATACACAGAAACACAGAATATTTGTGTATCGTAATAGTGATATAACATTAAGCATATACTGGCATGGTTATGAATCAAGGAATGCGTATGATATTTCTTTAGCATGACAAATAAGAAGATCAGTAGGTCTTCGAGTGGGTGATTGATAATGACACTCAAGTGAGACAAACAATGTTGGGTGTTAGCATGGACTTTTACCACATGAAGTAATTATCTGAATACAATGTATCGAATATTTTGGAAAAAGAACTGGTTCAACCTGCACTGAGTTGAGCTTCGGAGCGCAAAGTATGGATAGTAATGTTATTTCGAAGCATATCTGTGTTAGACACTATGAAAACCTTGGAGAAGGCATGCGCAACGATCACCGCACTACGCTGTGTGGGCCTCAGCAATGGTGAAATTGTTAGGCGGGTTAGCGTGTCCAAACTCACACACATTGCTCCAGACTGTGTGTACATCCATGGCAAAAAGATTAACCTGTGTCCTCGCGGCAAGGGGTTCCATCAGTAACTGTTGACACAATTAAAAGTAAAATAAATTCTGGTGAAACGTGTTTACCTTTCCTATGAAGCAGTTAACCAGCCTGGCACATGACCGGTCAGCCTTTATCATATATCTAATACTCTGTGACTGCAAGTCTTTCTGTAGCAAGAGTAGATACGACTGTGGTGTTACTGTGAACACAGCTGTAGTGCGTATTTTGTATCCTAAAGCATAATATGGTTCATGAAGCACAACATGCACGTAAAGCCACTGTGCAATGGTTATCATTCACAAGTTCCAGATTAACTTGCAACTCAGCAGTCCCTGGCAGGTTTACCACCAATGCACCGTACCTCAGGAGATCTTTCAAAAATTTTCGTGCGTTGTATCACGCCATAAGGGTTCCGAATATTGTTCTATATAGAGTGTACATTTAAGAAATTCGTATTTGTTACTAATTCTCTTTTATGTTTTTGATTCCCATTATTTGCTTCAATGTGGAAATTATATTGTTGATTTGACAATTATCCCGAATTTCGCGTCACAATCATTCTGAAACATCTAGAAATAATGCTTTTTAATAGCATTTTTTTAGAAATGTAAAAATCTATTGTATTTAGTATGTCAGCAGAACAGTCAGTCACGTCTTGTGTTTTCCCCACCCGGGAGATAGTGCATTTTACCTTGTGTTCTCAATTAGAGGATAACATGATCTGAAAAAACTTGATGGCATAACTTGATGGCATTGAGAGAGAAAGAGAAAAAAAAAAAAACACGTTGCACCTAGCAAGTTTTGCACTTTTTTTTTTAATGCACATGCTAGTCATCCTTGCTTCTGGAGTGTTGATAGCAAAAGTGCATTTAGAAGGCTGCAGTGTTTTTTTGGCTGCTGCAGGGCAAGTAACCGTGTTTACTGGTAGTGAGGGAAGGGACACCCGTCAACATCAGCTAGCGTGCACTGGTGGTGAGGGAAGGGGACCCGTCATCTTCAAGCAGTGTGTACTGGAGGTGAGGGAAAGGGAACCCGTCAACATCAGCCAGTGTGCACAGGTGGTGAGGGAAGGGGGACCCGTCATCTTCAACCAGTATGTACTGGAGGTGAGGGAAAGGGAACCCGTCAACATCAGCCAGTATGTACTGGTGGTGAGGGAGGGGGAACCCATCCCCATCAACAAGTGCGTACTGGTGGTAAGGGTAGAGGAACCCGTCAACATCAACCCTTGTATGTTGGTGGTGAGGGAAGGGGAACCTGTCAACATCAACCAGTGTGTGCTAGTGGTGAGGGTAGGAGACCCGGACTCGTCAGCATCAACCAGTGTGCACTGGTTGTGAGGGAAGGGGAACCCCTCAACATCAACCAGTTTTTACTGGTGGTGAGGGAAGGGGAACTCTTCAACATATATCAGTGTGTACTGGTGGTGAAGGAAAGGGGGACACGTCAACATCAACCAGAGTCAACTGGTGTTGAGGGAAGAACTCGTCAACATCAACCAGTACATCCATAGCAAGACATAAAATGCTCTTCCTCCAGTCACATTCTTAACATCCGTAAACGTTCTGAATATGCAGTTATAGTTTCCACATCTAGTTACATTCACAACATCCAGTTACATCCTCAACATCCTGTTACATTTTCAACATCCGGTTATATTCTCTATATGCAGTCACATTTTTCATATCCAGTTACATTTATAAAATCCAGTTACATTCTAAACGTCTTATTAACTTCACGACATTTAGTTACATTCTCAATATCTAGTTACATTCTCATCAGCCACTTATATTCCCAATATGCAGTTACATTTTGCACATCCAATTACATTCACATCCAATTATATTCTCAACACCCGGTTACATTCTCATCATCCAGTTACATTCTCTATATAGAAGTTACATTTTTAACATCCAGTTACAGTCTTAAGATGCATTTAAATTTTCCACATCCAATTATATACACAACATCCAGTTACGCACTCAACATCCACTTACATTTTCAATATCCGGTTACATTTTCCACATCTCATCAAATTCTCAACATTCAGTTACATTCTCAATATGAAGTTACATTTTTCAAAATACGTTTATATTCTTAACATATAGTTACATTTTCAGTATCCGGGTACATTTTGAAGATCCAATTGCAATCTCACCATCCATTTGCATTTCAATATCCGGTTGCGTTCTCAAAATCCAGTTACAGTCTCACCATCCAATTACAATTTCAACATTCAGTTACATCCTCAATATCAAGTCTTATTCTCAACATTCAGTTGCATTCTCTATACGCAGGTACATTTTCCACATCCAGATACATTCTCCATGTCCAGCTACATTTTCAGTATCCAGTTATATTCTCAACATCCAATTACATTCTCAAAATGCAGTTACTTTCCCCACATCCAGTTACATTCTCAAGATCTAGTTACATTCTCAATATGCAGTTACATTTTCCACATCTAGTTACATTCTCATCATCCAATTACATTCTCAACAGTCAGTTGCATTCCCAATATCCAGTTAAATTCTCCACATCCAATTACATTCTCAACGTCCGTTTATATTCTCAATATGCAGCTACATTTTCCACATTCAGTTACATTCTCAACACCCAGTTACATTCTCAATATTCGGTTACGTTCCCAACATCCAGTTGCTTTCTCAACTTCCAGTTACATTCTCAATATGCAATTACATATTCCACATTCAGTTACATTCTCAATATTCGGCTACATGCTTAACATCCAGTCCTATTCTCAATGCCCAGTTACATTCTCGACATCAAGTTACATTCTCAGTGTCCAGTTACATCCTCAAAATCCAGTTACAGTCTCAGCATTCAGTTCCATTCTCAACATCCAGTTACATTTTCAATATCCAATTATATTCTCGATATTCAGTTGCATTCTCAGTATCCGGTTACTTACTCAACATCCAATTGCATTCTCAATATCCAGTTACATTCTTAACATCCAGTTACATTTTCTACATCCAGTTACAGTACATTCTTGACACAGTTCCATTCCTAATACCCAGTTCCTTTCTCAATATCCAGTTACATTCTCGATGTCCAGTTACAGTCTCAACATCCAGTTACATTCTCAGTATCCAGTTACATTTTCAATATCCAATAGCATTCTTAACCTCCTGTTACATTTTCAATATCCGGTTACATACGCAACATCCAGTTAAATTCTCAACATCCAGTTACATTATCAATATCCGGTTACATTCTCAGCATCCAGGTAGATTTTCAACTTCCAGTTACGGTCTCAATATTCGGTTACTTTCTCAACGTCCAGTTCCATTCTCAATATCCAGCTACATTCTAAACATCCAGTCACATTCTCAGCACCTAGTTAGATTCTGAAAATCCGGTTACATTCTCAACATCTAGTTACTTTCTCAATACCCTTTACATTCTCAATATAATATATGAAAAGAAAAATAAGCTTTGATTAGTGTGTATACTTTAACATTCCCTCTTGTTTCCTTGAAAAAGTAAAATTGTAACGGAAGTGATATTACGGCAATGTGACACAGCTGCCTCTGTTATTTATTACAACTACATGTTGCTGTGTAGTAGGTCTACATACTGCTATGGAGCACAACTACACAATGCATATCACGTACTACACTTACGTAAAGATTTACACAAATAAGCAACATTTCTTCAACACTCAAGTATTGCGTACTGTTCTGCGTAAGCTGTCCCCAGACTAAACTGTGTCACATGATACTGTCCTCTGTGTCACATTATACTGTCCCCTGACTACACATTGTCACATTATACTGTTCGCCGCCTACAGTGTTACATTATACCATACTCCGCTCACGCTGTCACATTATACTGTCTTCTGCCCATACTGTGTCACATTATACAGTCCCTTATCAACACTCTGTCACATGATACCGTCCTGTGTCACATCAGATTGTCCCCTGACTACACTATATCACATCATTTTGTCCCCACCCAAACTGTGTCACCTTATGCTGTCTCATTATACTGTCCCATGCCCACACTTCATCACATTATACTCTTTCCTGCCCATTCTGTGTCACATTTAGCTGTCCCTTACCCACATTGTTTCACATGTCACTGTCCTCTGTGACACATTATATAGTCCCCTGACTACACTGTGTCACATTATGCTGTTCCCCGCCCTCACTGAGTCACATTATAGGGTCCCTCGCCGACAACGTATCACATTATACTGTCCCCTGCCCATACTGTGTCACAATATACTTTCCCCTATCCACACTGTGTCACAATATACTGTCCTCTATGATATCATATTATCCCCCTACTGAACTGTGTCACATTATACTGTCCCCGGCCCACATTGCGCCATATTATACTGCTCCTCGCCCGCTCTGTGTCGAATAATACTTTCCCCTATCCACACTGTGTCACATAATACTATCCTCTCTGTCACATTATATTGTTCCCTGACTACACTGTGTCGCATTATACTGTCCCTCGCCCACATTGTCACATACTGTCAGCAGACTACACTGTCACGTTATACTGTCTCTTACCCACAGTGTGTCACATTATGCTCTCCCCAGACTACACTCTGTCACATTATGCTGTCCCCACACTACCTGTGTTGCATTATAGTGTCCCCACACTACACTGTGTTACATTATACTAACTCCAGACTAAACTGTGTCAGTTTTACTGTCCCTAGACTACACTGTGTCACATTATATTGTCCCCAGATTACACTGTGTCATTTATACTGTCCCCAGACTGAAATGTGTCACATTGTACTGCCCCAGAATTCACTGTGTCGTATTATATTTTCCTCAGACTACACTGTGTTGAGTTATACTGTCTCTTGTCTACACTGTGTAACATTGTACTGAACCCCAGAGTGCACTCTGTCAGCTATACTGTTCCCAGACTACACTGTTTCACATTGTACTCTCACCAGACTACACTGTCACAATATACTGTCCCCTGACTACACTGTGTCACACTATAATTTCTGTTTTTGATATCTTTGTTCTCTGTCACACGCCTTCATCATTTACGGTTATTTTCATCAATTTCCTTCAATTTTCTTTTATCATCACTCGGGAAAAGGGTAATTTTCTCTCATTTCCATGACCTTTTGTTTTACTGAGATAGCTCACTTCCCTGTGAGTAAAAAAAATATCCATTTAGTCAGAACTCGTTGCCATGGAATTTCACTTACGACCTTTTTGATTTGTGTGGTAGCGTTTTTACTTTCATGTTTTATATCCGTTCCTGTTTGTATTTGAAAAGAATGACGAAGCGCCCTTGTCACATCCTTAAACACTATCAAAACCTTCAGTACACTTGAACGTCTTCCTGATATAATTTTGATATTTGAGTTATATTATTATTATTATCATTATTATTATTCT
>JAUUED010012170.1:0-11139 GCA_032361865.1 Panulirus pascuensis | reverse complement strand
GAGAAGTTTTTATCAGTGTAAGGTGTGTGTGTGTATGTAGGTAGAGAGGAGAGTGAGTGGTTCCAGGTGAAGGTTGGTCTGAGGCATGGGTGTCCGATGTCACCATGGCTGTGTAATTTGTTTATGGGTGGGATGCGGAGGGAGGTAAATGCAAGGGTCTTTATAAAACAGGTGAGTATGCAGTCTTCACGGGGTGAGGATTCCTGGAAAGGTAAGTCAGTTATTATTTGCTAATGACACAGGACTAGTGGCAGATTAGAGCAAGAAACTGCAGAAGTTGGTGTTTGAGTTTGGAAGAGTATGTGAAAGGAGGAAGTGGAAGCAGAAGTGAGTCATAGGGTGGGTGAGGGGGCAAAGGTTCTGGTAGCACTGAAAATTATGTGGAAAGAGAGGTAGTTATCTGGGTGGGCAAAAATGGGTATGTTTGAAAGTAAGGTATAGTTGTCTCAATGATGTATAGATGCAATGCGTGGGCTATATGTGAGGATGTATGGAGGAAGGTGAATGTGCTGGAATGATATGTTTGAGGACAATATGTGGTGTGAGGTAGTTTGATCAAGTAAGTAATAAAAGGGTAAGAGAGAGGTGTGATGATAAAAAATTATGTATGAGAAAGCTGAAGAAAGGTGTACTGAAATCATGTGGATATATGTGAGAGACTAAGTGAGGAGAGGTTGACAAAGAGGATATATGTGTCAGAAATGGAGGGAACAAGGAGAAGGGGGAGACCAAATTAAAGATGGAAGGATGAAGTGAAAAAGATTGTGAGTGCTTGAGGCCTGAACATACCGGTCAGCAAAAGATGTGCTCATGATACAGTAAATTGGAGAGATGTGGTATAAAGGGGGCAACATACTAACCATGGCATGTGAAGCAGCCAAGGGAAACCAAAGAAAAGACTATAGTGCCTCATCGTGAATAGTGGGATGTCGGTTTCAGTGCATTACATGACAGATAAAGAATGGATGGAGCAAATGAGGCCTTTTTTCGTATTCCTGATCCTACCTCGCTTATGCGAGAAATGTTAAACAAGAAAGAAAAAATATATATGTCTATATACAGATAAATATTCAATCTATTTTGACAATATTACTTGGTTACTGAAACCACTAAAGAACTCTACACCTGTAAACCTCTCTCTCTCTTTTTTTTTAAGCAAACAGATGAAGAAATGGTCTCATTCTCTTACATCTACTCTCTAGCTGTTATGTATAATGCACAGAAACCATCATGTGGTGTATAAACATATTTGTAGTAGTTGGTAGGCAGTCACTGACCAGGGAGGTATAATACCGGTACTACCTGCTTGGATATCTGGGGGGTCTAGTGATGGCTGCGTATTGAGTTGTCAAGTTGTCATTGGTTGTCAAGTTGCTCTAGTCTTTTCTCTCTGCCTCACCCACACTTGGACTGCTGGCATTCTTTCCACAAACATACAATCTCTCCTGGTCACACATAACACTTGACAACACTTAAGTCCTCCTTTGTAACTAGATTTTCCTGTTGTAAGTGCTATGCGCTAACCCTGCCTTTTGGCAAAATGGCAGGAGCAGCAGATAGAAGTATTAAGCACTCTGGTTACTCTGTTCCTACGTCTCTCACAGAACTGTTTATGTCATCGATCTGTTTAGCAAAAAAAAGGTTGTGATCATGTCAATCATTCACTGTCTCTCTTCCAAGGTAGGCAAATTTAAAGCCCCCTAACCTTCCCCTGTAACTCACCTCTTACCTCTTGTACATGCCTTTGGATGCAATCCCTCCTTATAACTTGACTCTCATTTTCCTTTCCTTTAGTTTGTGTCATCCATCTTTGAATTCTCCAGTTACTGTAAATTTCTAGATAATGATTGGTGAATATTCTAATTTAGGTCTAAATAGCATTGTCTACCATTTTGAGAACATATCTGTTGGTGTAAATCAAGATTTCATAATGACATTGTATACACATGTATAAGAGTGTGCACATCCTTGTGTGTTTGCATGTGGGAGTATACACCGTAAAACAAATTTCTATAAATCACTAGTTATCTTTAAATAAGTAAAAAATTTGGAAATGAATGAAAACATATGTAAATGGCATATTTTATTTAAAGTCCACAAAGAAATTTCTGAGTATCAAAATCTCAAATGTGACACAAAAATGTTTATTTATTTTAACCTGACTTACTGCATTAAAGAAATGCACCTTACATGTATTCCCATCCAATAAATGAGAATCCCCACGCACCATCCACATAGGCCTCAGCTCGGCACGAATGTGATACAAAATAGGGTTGTGAAATTTTACTTTTTCAATGCATATTATTTACTTAGTCGCAATATATATGTTACTAAACTCTGCCTGCTTGAGGTTACACCATGACTGAAAAGGGGTCCATCATTTCCCTCCTATTGGAAGTAGCTCAGCTTTGGAGCCCTGGAAAAGGGGTCCTGGAGGCAACTTTTCACTCATCGTGTCACCTTATGCAGGCAGAGTGAGTCCGGTTTCTCATACATACATACATACATATATATATATATATATATATATATACACACATACATTTTTAGATTTAAAGGTTACTGACCTGCGGAAGTCATTAAGCCTGATCCATTCATTATATCTGAAGCTTGAGGATGTTATCTTTTCAAAAGCAAGTTAACAAGAAAAGTGATATCAGAATGGAAAATACGCAAAATACTTAAGAGAATGCACATGTGTGCTTAAAAATTGGGGCCCTGCACTTTGTCTGCAGAGCTAGAATATGTCATAACCAATAGTTTGTGGAAGTATTAGACCTAAATTTAGCATTAATCAGAACTTACAAATGGTCTAATATAACTGTCATCATTTCTATTTAAAAGATTACATTTAGTCTGCTTAGTTATTCAGGCCTGTATATCTAGAGCTTAACTACTGCAGGCTATGATATGGAACTGACATGTCCAGACCCTTCAATAAATAATCTCAGTAAGACCAGCTTTTTAAACATGACTGACCCAAGGTGACTCACCAAGAATGCAACAGGTTGCTGTATGAGGAAATGTCTAATATGCATGTTCCACCAAAGCCTAATTGAAATATATTGTTTTATATCCTACAAACTGATCCATTTTCGGAGACTTCCCACTGACAAAGCTTTAAATCGTACATATTTCATGGCACGAGCGTGCACGGGGCTACGGCACTCATACAATGCGACGCAGAATTATTTACAATGAAGGAAACTTAATACATTACCTCAACATGACATCACAGCTGATAAAATAAAATTTCTAAACAAACGGCTAAACCTTACCTAAATGATTATCAATTTATGACAATACAAAAGGGAGCTGCAACCTACATTATATATAGTGTCCATATTTACAGAACAGCTGATGGATATATATATACACACACACATACAGGGATATGATACCTTCTTCATGTGACTCTCTGAAAATAAGAAAATCCTACAAAGTAATGATACAAAAGGAGTGCACTGGAAAGGAATATGAGTGCAGCAGATATGAGGCTATTCTTCATAATTTCTAAAATTATGTGGATTACTGAATCCTTGGGAAGTTTCTTCTGCTACCACTGTCACTTTCTAAGGCTGGTACTTCACCACTCCTGACTGACTAGATCATATCACCCACATATGCACTGGATAACTGTTAATGACATCACCTGACTCTAGAAACTGCAGCCCTGGTGTTTCTAGACAACTGGTCAAATAACTCTAAAACGAGCTGTGATATATTAGGAAATGACCAGAAGTAGGTGTATCAGAGGTGGGTGTTGGAACGTATAGAGAAATTCTGTTGATTTGGACTCAGCGAGTTTGGGCAGCAATCATTGCAAGCAGACGTTTCTCTTCCTCCATAAGCCCATTTTTCAGGGTGCGCCGCACTGTAAAACAACGAATATGTTAACAAAACTGACAATGATTGGTAACTATAAATAATTACCCTGTTCCAATTTCAGGTGGATGAATTAAAAACTACCTTCGTAACATCACTCACACACATACACACATCCTCAACCTGCACCTTGTATGTTAGGGTGAAACACGGACTTCCATATTTATAAAAAACAATTAATCATTCTCCATTTTTAACACCAAGATGATATGTCAACTAAGTTTAAGAATCCACTCATACCAGTTCTAGTCACAAAAAGATTCTATCGCACCCAATCGGATATGTAAAATTTACTTAAGTTCTACACAACTATGTGTAGGGGTGGAAAGACAATTAGTTTACCAGAATAAATGCCTACAATTACATGTAAACATATTTTGCAGGTGCATGTTCACTGCATGTCTTGCTTGATGAACATCACTGCTTCTCTTCTCTGCCATCATGTACAGTACACAGTTAATCATGAAAGAGAGAAAGGGAGTACCTACCTAACTACCTATCTAAGGTAAGATTTCGCCATGATGGCAGGGATAATGCAAAGCACTCACTCTATGTTTTGCATGATTAAACAATTTTTCTTGGCTGCTACCTGCATTACTTAATTACTTATTCTTGGTCCATCTGGGACTGATTTTAGTGTATCAAGTATTCTTTTAAATATTTCTATAGTTTCATATTCTTCTCATTTCACCTGGAAGTATACTGAATAGTTTTTCTAGTTTCCTGATTAGGCTGTCACATATTTTTGTCCATTTTACTTCCAGTATGTTCCACAGTATTCTTGAAGAGTTAATAACTGTATCTTACTAGTTTGAGGGACTTGCAGAGAGAAAAGAAAAAGAAGCTAGAAAGAGTACCTATCTACGATGAGATTTTGCTTGAGACACAGCAAGAGCAAAGTGCTCATTACACACCTTACTTGTTTTTTTGTTCTAAAATGCATTTCTGGCCCTCTTCTTACTGCCTTCCATGCCTTGCATAAATTACCATATCTCGTTTCCTCCCTCACTCAATTAGTTGCAATGCCTTTAGACTTTCATTGTAGTTTTGGTGTTCCATTAATGTAATTGTACTTATAAAGTGTTCCTGGACTCTTAAATGCAGGGCTAGTGCATAGTGCTCCTGCTCATATAGCTTGATCAATGATGGTGTCTCTCTATGCCACCATCCACATAACTGTCAATCCTGTGTTCATTTGTAACCATTTTCAACCATATATCATTTTTAAATCTATATGTTTATGTAGTTGAACCATACATGTTTGTTATTTCTCCTAGTAGTAGTAGTAAACAGTCCCTATCTTTTTGCAAGGCTCTCATAAAGTTTTGTTTGACAGTTTTGTCATATTCCAAGGTATTAATTGCAGCCGTAATTCTGTACCCCTTGATCAGATCCTTTGACAGAGAGAAAGAATTCCATTAAGGAATCATGGGCTCCTCAGTACTATTTTCTGATTCTCCCTCTCTACCCACTCCGCCCCTGCTTATGTGCACTAAGAGGTAATATAAGTGAACTGTGAAAAAAAGTAGTTTTCAATAAAACTATACTCGACTAAATCATTAAGTTAAACTTCTCAATATTCTTTGAATCTGGTAATAAAAAACTTATCCAGTTCTTATTTTTCTATTACAGCAATACTGTGCAAATGTAAGCACCAAATAAACTTCCTTGCAACCATTGAGTATAATTCATATAAGTATATACTGACATTTTTAATCTGGCTATCAGCAGACAGTAGCTTTCATTTCAGTCATTTCAATTTGCTATGCACATGTGAACAAGAAGCATGCAGTTAATAAAAGAAAACTCCAAACACTTCAGAAGCAGTAAAGCATGTTAAATTTTTTCATGCTTTTGGACATCAAAACAGTAAAAACACAAGTTAAAATTGCTGTTTAGCAATGCTATACATCAAACAATAAAAAATATTATTCATAACACTTATGCAGTCTTATTATAAAGAAGCTGTTTTATCAAATAAATTAAGAAATTCAAAATATATTTGTGATGCTGAAAAAACATTAAAACAGCATTTTCAGCCGCCTCTAGGTCTTCGCCATGCACCGGGGATCGCCAAAAGCTAAGGAAAAGAAAATTACAGAGGGTTTTGCAGCGAGGTATCCGAGGTAGCACTTGAGGAGTGGTGGGCACCTCACTCCGGCAGCATCAATGCCTCCAAGTGGGACAAGTCGGGAACGCCTTTCCTCGACCTTGATCTTCTGGGTCCATTAGCTGCTGGGACTATGATTCACACCCATTTAAGTCATGTCATGCACAGTATTTCCTTGTAGCATGCATAGTGACAAACCTCATCAATAATTTACTTGGAAAAAACACATTAACTGGATAATTGTATTAAAACAGAATCATGCATATAAGTGAAGGCCTTTACAAGAATAAAATGCCACACATAACCAAGGACTGGTCATAATTTTAATTTCTGATGAAATATTTGCATGAGTGCTGAAAGAACTTTATCAGGTTGGATCATGTAAATATTCTATCATGAATGAATCACTCAAGGTAATAGATGAAATAAATTCACATATGCTACATACACCTCTTTCTAAAAAGTTTTTCCACTACATGTCTTTGAGAAAAGATCTCGTCAACAAAAAACATCTTCCCTTCCTATTACACATACAACACAGTTCTTCAACAAAGAGTTCAATAATCCTTTTAACATGACTAACAGTCATTCTCTGCTCCATCATCTCTTTCACCACTTTCCTTATGCCTACAGCTTTTATATTATTTAGGAACTTTATCATTCCTCTTACTTCTTACTTTGTATCAGGTCTTCCTCTCTTAGATAGCCATTCTTCTCTCTCTCCCTTTTCCTTTAACTCTATTGTACTAACAGACACATCTCTTTCAGCATACTCTCCAATTAGTTAAAAGACCTTCCATCTCTTACAAATTCTGTTAACTTGCATTCCCCCAAACTTGTCACATGTAGTCTTGCTCCTTACATACACCTATCTTCTACTTTCATGTACCTCCTTCCACCACAGCTTGTTATTCTCCTTCAGATTCTCATTCATTTTCCTTAAGAGAGCCTAAATGGGTTTCCTTTATTTATATCAGTCTCTTAACTTTTCTATTTGGGACTTTAACCTATACACACTTTAACCTTCACTTAATTTTGTTATCTGGCAGGGTGAGTATCTGCTTTCAAACTCTCTATCCCTACCATCAGAGACCTTCATTCTACCATGCTGCACAACCTGTACACACACTGACATCCAGCTCCACTGCAACCTCTAATAATGCATTGTTATATTTCCTCCTTATCCACTCAACCATATCTTGTGCTGCTTTGGATTCTCTTAGCTTTTCACTTAAAGTCTCTTGAATGTTGTATTAATCTGTTCAATCCTTAACTCTTCCCACTTCTATCCTTCTCATTTTTTTCATTCACATTTCAAGTCCTGTACCATAAATAGCAGAAGAAGAACCTACACATTTCTACTCTGTAATCTGAGAATCCTCTTCCCAATGTTCTCCAACGCCACACATCTCCTTCACTACCTTTCAAATTCCTACCCTACCTTCCCTGTATTCATATCCTGTGTATTCATGAACATCTTTAATATAAGCATTTACAATATTAATTCCTGTTCTTGCATACAACCCAAGCATTCTTTCCCCATTCTCATTTAAACCACACTAACACTAACCTCCTCCACTTTGTCCACCCTATCCATCCACTCAAATCACCCATACTAACACTAACCTTCTTCACTATGTACCCCTAACCATCCATTTAAATCACTCTTCACATAGTTTCCCTTGTGAATCTACACCCTCTATTGTTCTTTTAGGTATTTTCCAGAAGGCAACCTTAACCCTTTTTTTTTATCATTAAACAGGGCATCCATAACAATTACAGGCATTCTTAACTTTCTGCATTTGAACTTCACAACTAATAATGTGTTGATACACTTGCCATGAGAAATCTTTTCAAATCACTCCTCCATAAACAATACCACACCTCTTGAATACCCATCTTTATCATCTTGCATTCCCATTCTCACAAACTTCAGTCCACTCAAAGGTCCCACTAATGCTATGGGAGTGACATTAAAGGTCCTCCTAAATTACATTATTATTCCATTTCTTTCTATTTATCATCATTTTTCCTTCAACTGTCTTGATTATCTTAGCTGCTGAATGGCAGCCCTGTAATTCTCACATGAAGCTTAAGTTTGTGACCCATAAACTACAATGCACAGTCTACTGACATGACAAATTATTTCAACACTTTGACACCCGACCACCAACATGCCTAGTTTACATAACTCGTGCATATTTGTCTTAGTTCTACTATAGTAACACACTCACACTTTTGGATACTCTTTGCAACGAGACACCTTGAAAATGATAGATAATGATTACATGAAGTGTTTCACTACACACCATAGGGTTTTTACATATGGCTTATTCATCTAATTTTCAGACATTAATACTTAAATTTTATTTCCATAATTTTCAGATATATACATTATCCACAGTTTTATGCACAGTCTTGTTATTCACTGTACAATCTACATACACTCATATTCCTGCCATCACTTGCTCTGTAATATTCTACTCTTATTTCCTATAAATCATTAACAAGATCACTCCTATTTTGATCGAGGTCAAGTTCAACATCCATTGAATCAGTATCACTATCATTAGTGTGCCAGAGACAATCACTAACTTGCTGGTCCAAGTATGCACAGCTACATGGAAAGTTGTGAAAAGCAGTAAGTGAACACAACTGGGAGGGACAGGGCCATACACTCTCTCTTGGTGTTATATGGGTAACTGACATAACAGGATTTTTTCCTGATGCTAATTATAGTTGCTTGTGACATAAGGCATTTCTACATAACAAAAAATGCAAATCTTTTTATCTAACTCATGCCAGGAATAGGCAACCATAAAAGTATGACTGCAATTGCCATGGTTGGCATGTTTAGATATACGTATTTGTTGAAGTCAAGGGGCTAAGTGAAAGACTATGGGCAACTGGTTCATTTCCAAACTTGGAAAATTATTTGGCATGAAAGCTAAGGACTGCTAATGAGTATCTGATAAAAGAATGCAAAGATATTCTGTAAACACATTAGCTTATTTTCTATTCTTAAGAAGGGATAGGTGACAGCTTTTTTGCTTTGGGATAGATGACAAAGAATGCGCTGGAAACACCATCTAAGCAATGGCAAGACCACTCATCAATCTATCCATGTCTGTTATTCTATTCCCAATATAATGGGGTAATTCAGGTACATTCAGCTTCTGAAAATCAGTCAAGCACATCCTCAACCCATACCCTATGTTAAAAAGAAACAAACTTCCTCAATGATAAAAGTGCTTCTTACATTTCTAATTAACACATTAAGTTACCTGATGAAAAGTGAGCAATGTCTCCATTCATACCACATCTATACAGAAAATACTTCTCCTACATCTGATCCCAAAACATGTCTCTAGCATTTTAATTTTTATAATCATCCCGTCCTTAATAAGTTTTCTCATTACCTTCAACTGTGCTCTACACATCATCCTGACCAACTTGTCATCTACATATGATATACATGACTAAATCAAACTAAAAATTTTTTTATCCTCGTGCCTTTCTACTGAATTTTTCACTTCATGAAAATTTCTCATCTTCATTCTGTCTATCCTTGTAATTCCAATTATACTATGCTATCTATATATCTATAATTTAGACATCTATTCCCTTTTGGAACTCCCTTGAGGGGGTGGCCACGGCAAAAAGTGTCTCCATAACTGGTGAACTCCAGTGCCACTTCTTCACCTTTAGTGCCTCACCTTCAGCAGGCCTATGGCAGGGGGCAAATCAGGCGCAGTGTTTTCAGAGGCTAATGTTCCTACCAACTACTATTTACCTAATGTGTGTACCTAATGTTCCAACTTACTACTACTACCTAATGCTCTCAGCTAATGTTCCCACCTACAACGACTATCCATTTCTCCTACCATTTCACCAAAAGGCAGGGCTAGTGCATAGAACTCACCACAGAAAAATCTGAGTTAAGGAGAATGGGTTGTGGGAGTTAAGTGTTTGTCAAGTGTTATGTGTGACAAGGAGAGATTGTATGTTTGTGGACAGAATGCCAGCAGTCCATGTGTGGTGAGGCAGAAAGAAAGGACAGCTACTTGGGTCAAAGGAATGTAGCTTGACAACCACTGAAGTGCTAACTCACTATGCAGCCATCATTGACCCTCCCGATACCCAAGCAGGTAGTAGCGGTAATATACCTGCTTAGTCGGTGACTGCCTACCAACTACTATCTCTCACATTCTGTGTATTTTACATGAATAACATCGTAACAGATTTTGTTCAAATGCCTTTTTGATGATTTCTTCACACCACATAACCTCATCTTCATTCTATCTACCCTCTTATTTCCATGTATACTATGGAAGTTATCCAACTTTACTATTCTCATTTTTCACCTATCTTGATTTGTATATGCTTGGGTTTTACATTCATGCACCAGCATAATGATAAGTATTCCTTCATGCAAGCTTACAACATACTTTATGCTTAAATTTTCCCAATTTACTAGAGCATTCAGAGCATCACTTAACTTCACTCCCATGCATGATTCCTCTTATGACTTTAGCTTTCTCGCTCTTACTTACTTTTTGTTCACAGCATATCAATCTATTTATTATCTTTAAACCATGGTGAAGGCCAGAAGTTTTTCAAAGTGATCCAGAAAAATTCCAGCAAATAACTGCTTTCCATTTCCGTGTATAGCCTAAAATTAAGCAGGGAGTATCCATGTTTACTAAAATATTCCTAAATCATGACATTAAAAATGAAGTGCACTATAAACAAAGCATCAATAATATCACAATGCTTGCTAATTAAGTGACATCCACTGTAGTTCATGCATGCAATTTTAAACAAATAAGTGTTCAACCATGAAAAAAGTATTGTAATGACCATACACTGATCACAATATAAGAAAGGTTTACTGAATGTGCAGAAGAAATGTGCAAAACTGCCAGCAGAGGTCATGCAGGAGCTTTAAAACAAATAACTCATTAATACTTGAGATATCTCATATGACCCAGTGAGCATTTCACACACTCACTCTGGTGGGCCGCTGAGGGCCACGCTCAGGAGACCATCGACCACAACCACTAGAATACTTGCCTGCTAGAGCCAAAGACTTTATGTTACTTTAAAAGTCAACTATAGTCGACAAGACATCGTTTCAGTTATAT
>JAUUED010011066.1:0-11145 GCA_032361865.1 Panulirus pascuensis | reverse complement strand
GTTGGACGAGGCCAACCTCCACCATCCGCCGGATGCCCTGGTCAAACTTGTACTTCCAGGGTGTGTGCTTAGGGAAGATCCACGATACGTAACTTTGTGTAAACTGCTCCTTCACCAAGTACCAGTTGGACAACTGAAAGTGTTGGTTAAATATCTTGCTATTATGTTCCCTGACTCTTTCTCACAGATTTCCGAGTATATCTTCACCACCAGCTCAGAACTTGTGGTTAATCTGTAGGTGCTTTAAGACAACAGTGAGTTATGTTTTGTTTTAATCAACTAGAACATAGAGAGAGAGAGAGAGAGAGAGAGACTTGCTGCCTTACCTTGTAGCGAGCTCTTAAACGAATGATCATATAAGTTACACCCCTGGGAAAGGCGTGGGTGCCTGCCAGCATGGCGGCCACGGCCTCCTCCTCCTGCGGGAACAGGTCCAGTTTGTTGTACAGTCTCATGTAGACGTTGTCCTTTGACTCCCTCAGTAAGGGGATTAGACTGTTACCGTCGTCAACCATCGCCAGTCTTCGGTTACAAATAAATGATAATGTAACATCTATCCACATAGCCTACTGGAAATATTTCACTAATATAGTTAGGTAACTGAGATAACTATATATCTAATCCTTTCATCAAACATATTTTGTTTTCCAAAGCTCAGATTTAGCGTTCAAGCATTCTATCCACTGAACTACTGAGGCACTATATAGGGGGATATAATTATCATTATCATTTTCATTTTTATTATTATTATTACTGTTATTATTATTATTATCATTATTATTATTTTTATTATCACCTTCATCACCATTATTATTTTTATAATCATTTTTATCATTTACGTTCGAATAAGAAATGTACATGTTCTTTTAACTTCAATTGTCAAGTGTATCAATTTCGTTTACATAGGTATGACTTCTGAGATGTTTCGTATATAATATAACTGGTATTTTAAAGTTCCTTACGACCCACAATACAAGGTACCAGATATCCGTGTAAAAGCTTATTAGTAAAGTAAAATTACATGTTGGTGTTTGTGTATTATGATGTATTTTCTCATGTAAACCTTGGCAGGTCTGTCAAGTAAACTGACAACTTACCTTTACGGTGTTGTCGTATTCCAGAAGTAACTGTCCAGTCTGGTATACCTCAAGCTTCTCTAAACCAATAAATATTTTGTTCACCCAGTGTCTTACTTATTCTGTTGTTTATGTGTTAGCAACATTAAATGTTCGAATGCAAATGACAAGGTCATCCAAGCTGCTAAAATCATGGAAGACCTAGCAAGGTAAAAATGAGCTTCTTATCGCAGAAGAAGTTAGATATTGGGGAAAATATTACAGGATTGTAACGTGATGTTAAAATTGTACTCTGGAGAGTATCCTCCATTAGATGTCGAACTTCGAAGACTAACTCTATTAAGTTCTTCATATCGAATACAAGGCATTATCTAACTTACACTCACTATCAGCCAGCTGCTGGAGGGTGTGGATGGTGGACACTGTACCTGTAGTCACTAGCAGCCAGCTGCTGGAGGGTGTGGATGCGTTGTGGGTCGGCAGGGCTGGTGAAGATGGCAGTGAGGTTGCTGGTGTAGTAGACGCTGACGAGGAGGCAGTAGAGGTACCAGACGCCCAGGAACATCCTCTGCCACAGCGCCCGAGGGAGAGCTGGCACACCCTGGCCAAACACTCCACGCTGCAGATACAGCCAGGTGGCCACCACACCGCCCAGGAACGGCTGACCACCGAGCCACTCCTGTTCAGTTGGGGACAACCACTTCGGCTCAGAGTCATGCATCGAAAGACTGAAAATTATTGTTGTTTTTTGCTATTTCTCTTTTTCCCTGAAAAGTGATCTTAGGATCAAATTTGAAGCTATATATGTCGCGGGGCCTCACTTTCAATATACATGATATATACAGTAGAGTAAGATTTTTTACCATAAAGTTAATCGTTACATCAAAACCAATGAAACTCTCCAATAAAATAAATCCGTAAACTTTGATATCAGATTTGGCGATGATATGGTTGCTACTGGCATGTAATTCCCTCTTGTTTGTGTGTTATCTTGTTGGAAAAGTGTGTTGAATCAAAATCTTTGAGAGCAAATTGTAGTTAATCAAATGTTATTACTGGATTTCATTTACAAAAGGAATTTTATAATTATAGTTTCTTTTTATAGTTGTTCATAGTAACACAAATATACATTTGCTTGTATGTATCTGCATGTGTGTGTGTGTGTGTGTGTGTGTGTATACTCTTCTTGTTTACTTCCATTTTGTCTGCAGTTTCATTCGTGTGTATGTGTGTCCATGTATAACAAAAAAGCTAACTCACCATGAGGGTCAAAAGGCCCGTGATAGCGAGGAAAGTGGCAGCAAGGACGGCCCACACCTGAGGCTGGAAGGGTCGGTAGATGTTAACCCACTGCGGCAGCGGCTGAGGCCTCAGCAGGAAGGCACCATAACCTTCCATCCAGAAAGGGATGGGTACATCGAATTCTCTCAGGCGATATGGTGTTTGATAAAAAGAATTGACGGTGAAATTTTTTTCCCTTCTGTGAACAACACCCAAGAGGCCATTCCATGAGCCGTTTTCTACTGCTCCCCACTTGAGATCAGGAGGCCTTAGTGTTGTCGTGTATGTAAAATTCATCCTTGATGACAGGGTGTCCAACATCTCCAGCGAGACTCCCACTCTGGAGCCGCCAGAGGTAGAGTTTCTCTGGTATAAGTAAGGAGGCTCATTATACCAAGTGGCCAGCTCAAACCTGTAGCCGTCAAAGGTCGGATACCGGTCTCTGAATATACTGTCCCACTTACTGTAATGCTGTTTGTTCCACTCACCAAGGAACTTTGGAGTGCTTGATGAGAAGGGCTGGAGAGTATATACACCCATTGTGTGACGTCTCCCATGTACACCACCAGATACTTTCGTGATTAATGCCAGCTTCTGGACGCTGGTGAACACGTCATGGTTGAGGATACTGGCGTCAGAGCTCGGCGCCAGGCTGAAGAGCAGGAGGTTCCGGGGCTTCCACTTAAGCCACAGCGACTGGAGGAACTTGGTTGGGTTTGTGAGAAAGAGCACAAGATGGAGCACAGAGGAGTCATGCATGAAGGCCGGCACTTGCTGGTCTGACCACCACGTCTCGTTGACACCAAGACTTAGAGTCACGTAAGGCGTCTCCTGCACCGCGTCCAGGGCCATTATTTCTTGCTGGACGTCTTTTGGGATGGCATCGTCCAGGTGAACCACCAACGTCCCGCCTCGCAACGGACCTGACAACACCACTGACACAACCGAGATCTTCCAGTCATATGAATTTCGTATTCCGAGAATAAAAGCTTCATTTTCTATAAGAAAAAGTACAAGCATTTTCAGGAACCAAAGCTTTCTTTTCATATTTTCGGTACAACGGACTAGTGAGATGCAGGAAGAATTGCACTGCCGGCCTGGATGCTAGCTGTTGCCCAACTGACTTCTGAAACCCCTCACTACCTGCTGTATTGATCATTCACAAGAATGCATTGACCACTAATTTTATCGCCCTATTACCTATGCATACACAAATGAAAATATTGCTGCTGCCCCATCAGGCGTTCCATTAGAGCATAATAACGTAAGGATAATGTTAGGTTCCCTTGCCATAAGTCAACTGTGGAGGTCCTCCAACAGCTTAAGTCATAAAGTTTTTCTGGACTAATATTCTTAGTTCAAATAAGATCCTGAATTTTCTGGTATTTCAGGTCATAATGTGTTGCTTGCCGCCACTTTAAATGGACAACGGCTCCAATGTCAAACAACATCCTCCTCTTTCATGAGAACCAAATGTGGTAATGGTGAACACTGATCCATACTGAGTTATGTCGTAAACGTTAATCACATATTCATAGAAGATTTTAGTGTTCATTGAAGGAGTTAATTTTTAGACCCGTTTTATATATATGTCATACACACTCATATATGTGTCTACATATACACAAAAGTCTAGGTAAACAATCAACATATAGGCTTTTTAACCATGAGTCATCCAGCCATGTGGGCCATAACGTGCTGGGAGTTCTCCTGTTACACAATAAGATAACCGTATAGCCAACATTACGACAATCTAGTTTCTAGTTTTAATTGACACCTTGACAGTCATACTAAGTCCCACACTTAGTTGTACAAGGTGTAGGAGAAACTGTGGCAGGGAAGCTATGGTCTCTGCTTGGCTAACTGTTGCCAGAGCTCCTGTGGTTAGAGGTATGACAGGGAAGCCATCGACTGACTCTTGCCACGGAACCAGAGGATACAGGTATGGCAGGTGGACTCCGTCCCCAGACATGGAGGTGAGTGGACTCCGTCTAAGGACATGGAGTCAACAGAACTCCGTCCCCAGACATGGAGGCCAGTGGACTTAGTATCCAGACGTGAAGTGTAGTTTGATGACCCGTAAGTCTTGTAAAAGCTGACTACAATCGTCTGGCGCCAGCCAAATTATAAGCTCCAAAGTGAAGCTTTAGTTTGACGACCTGGGAGCCACGCAAAAGCTGAGTAAAGTCGTTTGGAGCCGGGCAGAATAAAAGCCCCAAAGAAAGCTCTATCTTGATGACCAGTGGTTCTAACAAAAACTAATAAAATTATCTGGCTTTAACCAGAATAAAACTTGCCTAGTGAATCTGCGGTTTGACCACCCGTAGGTCTCGCAAAAACTGCGGTTTGACCACTCATGGGTCTCGCAAAAACTGAACAGAATTGTCAGGCGCCAGCCACAATGAAAATACCAAACTAAAGCTCTAGTTTGACGACCCTTAGGTCCCGGCAAAAAATCAATGAAATAGTCTAGCGCCGGCCAAAATAAAAGTCCCAAAGTGAAGCTTTACTTTGACTACCTGTGGGCCTTGCAAAGGATGAATAAAATAGATCGGCTGGCGCCAGCCAGAATAGATGCACCAAAGTTAAGCTTTAGTTTGACGACCCCTGCGCCCCGGAAAACCGGGATAAAATCCTCTGGCGCCTGCCAGATCAAAAGTCCCAAAGGGAAACTTTAGTTTGACGAACCGTAGACTTTGCAAAAGCTGAATAAAATGTCTGGCTTTAACCAGAATAAAACTCCTAAAGTGAAGCTTAAATTTGATGACCATTCGGCCTCGCAAAAGCTGGAAAATATCAAAAACTGCTTCATATTATACTTCTGTATTATTCAGCTCCTAAAGATAAACCAAGAATATCATTTCAAACCCGAGTGAGACCCTAGGAATTGCCCAGGGTTTCTCATCTTTATTTGGCCCCGTATGAACTCCTGAATTTACCCGGGGTTCATTTTACCTCGCATTGTATGACTTTCAGAAAGTGAATTCCTGGAATAACTTATGGTTCACCATCTTAATTCGACTCGTATAAACCATTCAAGTTAGCCAGCCTTAACTATCTTGATTCGTACCTTCGTGAACCCTGGAGTTACTGTAGGTTGGCTGTCGCTATCAGGCTCTCATGAGCACCCGTAGCTACCCGAGGTTAACTTGGTTTAACGCCAAGTAAACCCTTGAAGTACACCCATGATTCTCTCTGTGGGTCCTCGTCTCTGTAACCCATAACCTACATCCATAATCCTTCATTCCCTCATATTTCCATAACATCCAGTGAAGGAGGATATTTGAGATAATATAGTGAGGCAATGATAAGATTTATCAAGGAAATTGATCACAACCAATAACATCTTATCCTCTTACGATGGTGAAGATTTCGAAAACAAATCCATGCTAGCAAGAAATCTAAGGAAAGTTTTCAGCGTGATGAATGTAAATTCCGGTATGACTTCCTCATCAAAACTCCAAGCTATAAACGCCGGTCTGCCACCCCTTAACTAGGAAACGATATATGACCTGCAAATTCTTTCCCAAACCCGTCCATAATATCAAAGTGAAGCCAGGTTGTGTGTTTGCCTAGCAAATTGACCACAGATCCATGACAAGATGTCTTACTGCCAGCACCAGTAAGAGTTTCTCTTACAGGATCTCCCGGAGTATCTAAGCAGAAAGGGTTGGGAGGGGTGGCACTGTAGCAGTAGATGAACAGATATCTGTCACCTATAGGGAACAGGGAACTACCTGCTTATTTACTAAGGGTCGTTAAAAACTGAAATCGTAGAAGACTAAGTCTTAATGGCGTTAACGTAATGAGACGAGACGTAGATCGAGTGAAAAGAATGAAGTGGATCTGAAAATAGTGGAATGTTGTCGGAACTGAGCCATCAGCGTATCGTTGACAAAAATGACGGTTAGGGCAGGAGACAAGACAGAACACCGAGGAACATCACATATGATAGGGAAAAAGGAAGAGGTTACGCCATCAACACTTGATGGTATGGACTGACCAGAGGGAGAGCTGGTTAACAGAGAACAGATAGTGGAAGGAAATTCAAATGATAAAGCTTGAAGATAAGATCCCGATGCCACACCAAAATGAAAGTTTCAGGATATCAAGGACCACAACCTAGTACTACTAAGGTTTCTCGGAAGGGAAGACCAGACATTAGCAGAAAAGGATACCATCGGTGGATGTCACCTTACTGTTTTGATAACATTTCTCGACACCTGTTCAGTTTCACATGATATAACGTCAAAGTCTTCGTAATCAATAGGAATCAGTTTCAATCTCGCCGATTTGAGGACTCGGAATAATTCAGTCCCACGAGCTGAATAGTGAAGCAGCCAGAATGTTTCAGCCTTGGGGGAAATTATCATCGGATTGGCATGTCCCTCTGATGCAACCAGGATGGTCTTGCATGGGAGGAGCGTCAGAACCAATAGCTATGTTATCAGGGATCAGGGCAGGACAGAGCATCGTAACATAATAACGCTGAAGCAAGAAAACCAATAATGTCGTCGGATTCCGTGGTAGCAATAGCAATATTGTGATCCACGACGAGTAAAACCGAAGACAATATTACCACCAGCTAGGTAAAGACAAAGATGATATCATGGCTCAATTATACAACAGTGAATGTCAGTTAAGTTGCCGTCTAGCGTGGTAACACTGGGGTCAGTATTGCCACCGTCGTGTTACACACCTGGGAGGTATTTCCACAGTTCGGTCATCGCCCTACAACTGACCAAACTATCTGGATCTCTGGAATTAAGGGATCAGATTGTAATATGACAACGTACCGTCAGATCTGGCGAGTGGTAACTCCAGAAGTTCTCTCTATATCCTCTTACTGGTGTGAGTGAATATTAGTTCAACACTTAAGGTACTTTCTGCACCATTCTGGCATCTTATACCTAAGTGCTTTTAATACTTATGTAGATTTCCTTTATTTCCATGTCAGTATCATAATTCGTATCATTCAAAGTATCTTTTCGCATGTATGACGTCGAAAACTGCATAACTATCAATGTGAACCCAAAATTCTTATGACAAACGAAATGAGGACGATTTTGTCAGTTATTTCTTCCATATAGAAAAAAATCATGTAATAGAATTGTATTTGTTGTAGAATATGTCCTGGGAGTCTTGGACCAATGTATCGTATGTGATATGTGTCTTAAAATCCTAAGGTTGTCTCATTAAGTGGAAGGACTAGGGGTCGTAAGAATCATCGAACAATGGTCTAATTACCACGAAACATTTACCATGGGGAACCTAAGCCATTGTTTCAGTGTGATATGAACCCTAGACCATTATGTCATAATGTGATATGAACACTAAACCTAAGTCTAGCAATGTGATATGAACTCTAAACCATTGTCTGGAGTCGTTGTATGTACCGTGGGGACCCTAAACAGTTGTCTCGTAACGTTGTATGTGTCACACGAACCTTTGAAGGAGTGTCTGGTAATACATGTACCGTGAGGAGCCTTGAAGCGTTGTCTGGTAATGTGGGACACATGCCTGGAGGAGTCTTGAACCACTGTCTAGTAATGTGACTGGTGTCCTGAGCAGCCTTGAGCAATTACCTGATGATATCAACAGTAACTATTATGGTACTGCCTTTTGACTATCAAGAGTAACTATTCAAACCAATCTCTAACAAGAGGTATATATACAGATATCATTAGGAGATATATCTATTTTATACTTTCTATCTATACACAGAATTGTTACAATAAAATGTATGTCCAGTCAATATATCATCCTCTCAGCGACTGCCAGTCGTGACAAACGGCCGACGTCACCAGCATGATCACAAACTACACTTCCATTAGTCATTTCCAACACAGGGAATACCTTCTCATCAATCGAATCTGTACAGTTATTGGCTGTTCCCGTCATTCCCTCTGTGGTATTTAGCATCCCGATCATCATTGTTATTCTGGGTCGATATTTCTGGCTGAAAGCATTGTATACCGTACATCACGTGTGTTATATGTTAAAATTTTCATTCGCATTTCTGTATACACATAAAAATGGTGCGTGAAAGTTTACAAACACAAATAAATCTTGTCTGGATTAGGTTAAGTCAGTAACAAAATATTTCGACTCGGGGAATGACAGAATCGTTTACCTGTGATGAATAAATACATATGATATGCTTACGGTCATTATTTCAAACACTGTATTGTATTATCAAATGAACCATACAGTAGTTCTGAGTAGGTTTCACGTCTCTAAACTTTTGAGCCTTCTGATGTTTCCCCTCCTAAGATAATTTTCCTTCTCTGAGTCTTGAGGTAGTCTCCCCTGGTAATGAAGTTTCCCTTGAGTGGGTTGACGACTGCAACTTAATCAATTCTGGGAATCATACGTAATCAAATCACTTCACCTTTTCCCTCTACTTACCCACCATCTTGGAGACGTCATCTTAATTGCTGCCATCCTCTCTACTACCTCATCTAAACTCCCCACCCATAGACACCCCTCTCTCCCTATTTTCCTACCTCCTCTCCCCTGTCATAACTCACCATCTTCTCCCTACACTATTCTTTTCCTCTCACTTTACCACTGCCTCTCCTCCCTCCATATCCACAGTCTTCCCTCCAACACAGCAACAACACTCCTTCCCATTCCCCTTCCACAGAGTAGCTCAACTCCTATATACCTACGCAATGTCTCCTCTCCTCACCACTCCCCTAACTCGTCTATACTCCCCAGCCACACCCCCATCTAACCATCCACCCCACATCCTCCTCCTTATCCCCCAAGATTCCCTCCTTCCCTCCACCATCCCCTGGCAACCCTCCAACTCTCCCTGTCACATTCTCCAATTCCGCAGTTTTGCAGACTCCTTCACTCCAAACTTTACTCCCATTCCCGAAGTCGCGCCGCAAACTTTTACATTCCTCGTTTTCCTCTCTTGTGTTTCCCGGTCATGAGATCCTAATTTTCCCAATATCTCTGGTTTTATCTAACGAATGAAAATATCCCATTCCTTATGGTGAGTCATTAGTGTTTGTTTATGCACTGCAAGTAAGGTGCAGGCTGTTGCTATTGTTGTATTGCACTTTTTGTGGTAACCTAGAATTTGGTTACCTTTACATTTTTTGAGCATGAATCCACATTTATGATCTTCAAGTGCAGCAGTTATTCAATTCAAAGAATGTAGGGATCAGAGCTGATATCATCCATATACTCTCTCAAATACTTGCACATAGTTTCTTACAATATTAGCTTACATATAGTAGCTTTTACTTTTTTGCACTGACCAATTGTTCATATTTTAATGGTAGAGGGTATGTTGATTAATTTATGAATTACTGCATAATTGGTCATATAAGTATAAATCTGGCATCTAAACCCAATGGTGGGTATACATGTTGCGTGCACACATGCACACACACACATACACATACATATGGACTTCTATGGTGTAGTGGTTAGTGTTGCTGACCATAATTCTCACATAGGCCTGCTAGGGTTAAAACCTTGAATGTGGCAGGCAGCTTACAGCCAGCCTAGCTGTTCATCCATCCTTTGGGGATGGTCAATAAATGGTTACAGTACCTAATTTAGGCTGGGTTATGTGTGTTTCATAAGAGTACAGACATGGTACATGTACAAGTTTAAGAGGCAGGGCAACACGAGCATAAAACTCTTCCCTGTAACATGGAAATTGTAATCATACACTTACACACACACACAGACATACACACTTTTTAACCCTTAATTGCCTTTCCCATCTTCACAATGTAGTGTCAAGAATAGATAAACTGCAGTCTCACATGTACACAAATGGTCTCTTGATCTTTTGTATGATGTACCAAAACCATTTTAATATCTACAGCCGAGCCTTACAAACTATTTCACAATTTATCCTAACTGCTTTGTATGCCCTGAATCTGCCCATAGACAGCCTGTCGTTCTTATTTATATATAATCACCCCAGGACCACTTTCTATGGAAGAGTCCTCATACAGCCCATGGCAGCACTACTTCCTGGAACAGGGAAAAGTAGACTTTTGGAATGAGAAGTTCTTTGACAAGACTGTACTTCAAATGATAAGCCTTGCCAAAAGGTAACTTTTCACTTGTAGTGTAATCTCAAGGAGGCTGAGTCCAGTGACACCTCTAGAGTGGGAAACAGTGATCAAGTATAATAGAAAGATATTTTGTTTATTTATTTATTTATTATATTTGATCGCTGTTTCCCGCGTCAGCGAGGTAGCACCAAGAAATAGATGAAGAAAGACCCATACACATACATACATACATACACATGCATATACACACGTACAAATTCATACTTGCTCGCCTCCATCCATTCCTGACGCCACCCCACCTCACAGGAAACAGCGTCGCCACCCCCTGTTTATGTTTAGGTGTTACTGGGCTCCACCTGCAAGAGGTTGCACTGCAAGCATAAGGTCACCTTCAGTGAGGCTGTATCACTGGGAGTAAAGTCACGTCAAAGAACTTCTCAGTCCAAAGGAGTCTGCATTTCCTTACTACTTTAAGGAGCACAGCATTGGGTTGCATGAACCTTCAGAAATATCCTGGGTAAGACGACACTTTCTTAGACTTTGGTACTGGGGTAGTTATGACTAGACAAATGATTGATATATATATATATATGATATGAAGTATAATGGGACTCCCTCTACAAGATTATGCTGTGAGTGATAAGTCACTTTCAGCAAGGAAAGAGGATCATTCCTGTCAAGGGCCTATTTGCTCCAGATGAATCCCTCATTTTCCTGTTCTTACATAGAGTGCAGATTAGGGA